>JAZGTI010009821.1:0-18365 GCA_036877585.1 Botia kubotai
AGAGAAACACAGAGACAGTCTTGATGAGTAACAGAACGTCATGGGAGATGCCACATGTTAAATGAAGCACAGCTTCTGGGAAGAGCGAACTGAGTCAAAAAGAGAGAGGAGGGGTCAACGCTGACACGCAAAAGAACGTCAAGGTGAGAGGGAGGAGAAGGGAAACCGAACAGTCCAAATAAATGTAACTGAAAACGAGGAGGGGTGAGTCAAGCTGAAACTACGTCACTCCTTACGGCATTATTTCATGAGTGTTACTACGGCTACACACTAAGCTTCACCAAGATTTCGCATATAATAACGATTTGTAAAAAAAACATTATTATTTTACTAACTAATCAAGTAAGCCTAATAGTAGATTAAGTTAAATATACCCGTACTTACTAAATATAAATGAATTAAAAACAGAACACGACAATATAGCAATTGTATCGCAATTATTGTACAGTTACTGTATTTACTGGAATTCCACCGACACCTGGTCCTTCATATTCATTTACCAAGCAGTGAACCATTTCAATATTACAATAAACTACAAAAAATCCTGAAAACAATAGTCACACTACAGACACTTCAATGTACAGCGGATTGACATTGGAAACGCATAACGACAGAAAATCATTCGCCATACTAACATATTCCTTGTAAACAACACTCAAACTTCACTGATCCACAATACCGCAGATACATAATATTGAAACCCATCGGCGTGCTAAGCTACCTGTAAAGCTATATTGATCCACATCCTGTGCACAAGGCAGGCTGGTCAGTTTGGACCTCTCTTCCTCGAAACTGCTGCTGGACGGCAGGGTCCTCAAAGGCATAATCTAGCAGTGCTAGATTAATCTCACATAGAACAACAAAGACCTGGAGTGCAGATTTAGTTCTGCTTCTATCTGAAAGATTTTCACTTGAGGTGGTTTATAAGAGAGGGAGGGGCATGCCGAAGCTCTGAGGTTGGAAAATGAAGGTGGGAGTCTCCACGCCTTGAACCTGCCTGTGTCTACTGGTCTTCCTCTACAGCTGTCAGCCAGCCACAAACACACACGCACAGCATGTCTGGGCAGCTGCCCCTCTCCTGAGGGAATGAGTGGCAAGACTTAAAGTGGGATAAGAGAGAAGAGGCGTTCTGTATTTCCCTTCGTACGTTTACTAAAACAACTGTCTGTCTAGTATACATCTCATGGTATACTAGTATACCATGAGATATAGTACACAATTAGACTGATGACATATGCCATCGTATTGAAGCATGAATCATATTCATATACCATGACTTTTGATGAAGCCACTTACAAAGATTTTCCAAAAAGTAATACGATCTTTATAAACATGTACCATCCCTGGACTTTATGTACATGTACCGTGGTATTTTAGAAGTACCTTAGAGTGCAGGGTAAATACCACAGTACATGAATTTCCGTACCATGGTATTACTATCAATTACAGTGATACCAAAATAAGGGGAAATTAGGGTTTAACAGAATACCATGAAATAACAAGCAACCACGTCCAAAAAAACATGGTACTGTATTGTAAATGTGATATATGGTCTTCACAGCGCCTGGTATGTGCAACAGTCATATTACTCATCATGAACTTGCATCACAAAACCAACCGTCACAAGGAGTCAAAGACAATGAATCCATGATAAATATTTACAAAACCCTCATAATGCACAAGCAGCCCCACAGGAACTCTCACATGGTGAATTAAAGTTAGCTGTTAAACCTGTACTATAAGATGAGGGACCAAATGTAATCAACATACTTGGATCAAAGAGGTCGTAATCAATATTTAAAAAAGTCTCCAAACTAATACAAAGACTGACTACCAGATCTTACATAACACAAGAATCCTGCAAGAACATGCCAAATGGTTAAGACCTTAATATCCAAACTGACTGTTACATACACAAACACACAGCCCCACCTTTGTTCCTGACCAGCATGTAATGCTTCCCGCTCTTGGTCACCTGGCTGAGCCACAGTTCCCAGTACATGGCTCCAGTTTCCAGTGATGACGGGAAACCACTGTAGCCCTAATCCTTAGATTATGGGTTTTAATCACGCTAAAACAATGAGTAGAAAATCTGACACGCTCCCTTTGGTTGAGTCATTTAAGGACGGCCTTGAGTCGAAGTCTCCAGTGTGGTTTCAAGCTCACAGTTTCCAACCCTGCTGACGGAATGCCAGTCCAGCTTGAAGGTTGCCGTCCGTGCCAACTGAGAATCATCGACATCCGCACAAGCACGTGAGTGAGATATGGGCAATGAGGAGTTCTGAGAGAGGTTTTATTGGAGGTCTTGTGAGGGAAGGCATGTGTGGGGCCTGTAGGTTTTTGGAAGGGGGTAGGGAGGACTTCAACGAGCAGATGGTTCCATTTCTGCACCATGTGTTCTGCCTACCCAGCTTCCTCTTGGGAGAAGCAGGGAAAACATGGAGCTGTGGTCACTGTACTACAAAACGCCTTTGGAACGTTAAATTCTGTACCCCAGAATTTCAGAAAATCACGCAAACACTCAATTATTGAGTTACACGCAAAACCTCTCAGCATTGTGGGAAACGATATATAACCAGAAGGCATAACTTAAATCCTATAAACTTAATCCTATAAATCCTACAATTTAACTTGTGCGCATTTCATGTACTGTTGATGAATAAAAATGACAATGCTTAAAACAAGTTAATTTATGAGCTGACAAACTTACATTTTTTTATTCTGTGGCAGCACGAGAGCAAACGAATGTTTACACTACTGTTCAAATATTTAACCACATTTTAGAAAAACAATAAACACATTAAAACTATTAAATAACAAACACAACTATGGATAAATTCATCAATTGATAATAAGTGACTAATTAATAATTGGTGCACACATACATATATATACAATGAAAAACAGTGCATTCAATTGAAACATGAAATGAGTGATCTCGCAACTGTCCAGCATGAGGTGTGTCGCGTGCCCGCATGCGTCTGTCCTGCGCGTGCTCCTCAGCACACATGCGCGATCTTGTGTGTGTCTTTGTGTGTGGAAGCTCCAGTGAGACAGCTGGGAGAATTCTGAGTGTGTGCAGCATGAATGAAGGCACTGACCTGTCTAACCTCACTCTGATGAGAGCCTGACGCAGCTGTTGCGCTGGGCTTGTGCTGGCCTCACAACAGCTGCTCCAGCACCTCTGTACGCAGCAAAACAATATCATAACCCATACGGTTACTAACACCAGCACAGATAGCTGTATAAAAATATAGCTGTAAAATTATCATGGGAAATTTGTACGTTTCTACGCATTTTAAAACAGCAATCCATAACTTCTGCCTCATTCTCGCCATCTCTATTTGAATTCGAATTGCACAAAATTACAAAATTTAACTTTATGTACTTTTCATTACAGATAAAGTCAAATGAAGCCAAAGAAAGGAAAATTAGGAAAATCACGAAATCCGACAGCTCAAATTATAAATCATTATTATAAACCTACCATTGGCAATTGGTGTGAAGCAAAAAGACCATTTTGATGACTGACCTGTTATATACTTGCTCAATAACCGATTTTCTTGTTTGTTTTTAAATAAAATATTTAAGGCATAAGACATCTGTGCTTGTGTTAGCATTTTCATGAATTTATGCTAATCATTAGTTGCCCAGATGATCCAAACTGGTTTAGGTAGTTTATTAGCTGGTGGGGTTAAAGGTTGAACTGGTAGACCAACTTGGTCAACATAGTTGGAGTGGTTGGCTGACCACTTTGGTTATGGTTGTACAGTTGCTTTTTAACCAAGGTGGTCAACCAGCCATTTTAACCAAGGTCCAAATCACAACTGGTTGACCATTGAGACCAGAGTGGGCTGCAGAAACAGTCCATCTGATCTTTTACTGTGTCAAATTACTGTTATACCAGCAAGCATGCTATAGAAATACAGGAGCAGATCTGTTAACTTAAGCCAATGTTATCCGTTGGAATCACTTTCAGTTGGGTGTATGATCTCCCAAGATCAAAATCATTCCAGTCTGCATACTAATATCCGCTCAATTTTTACAACTTTACGAGTACATTTTACGGAAAACCACTCATGGAAAGTTGTGTAAAACTTCATGGGAAGTTGTTCAAAGCTTCAGTCGCCTCCCACGAAATCCAATGAACCAAACCGCTCATCTGCCCGTCACCACCTCTGGAAACCCAGAGACACAGATAAGCCCCCTGACGTAACGTAACACAAAGAGATGAGAACATGTCATGACGGAATGACGGAATCAACATTCCTGAAGGGGAAACATCTATGATGAAGGACAAACACATCCCCTGATACTGCAGTATTTTTCTCTGGAATGAGGAGGAGAATACGGTTTATTAAAGACGACAGGTAGACACATTAGTTCCAGATCTCCTGTCAGGGTGCTAATTGCCTGCACACACTGCCATAATGATGCCCAAAATACACACGTTTTCTTATCCATCTAGATGGGAACATTTATTTAACTTCTACTGTTTTAATACACAGCTAGTTATAAATGTTACCTAAACCAAATCCAAGCTCCATCCCTAACACAACATTTTCTGCATTTTTACAATAAAAAAAACCTTTAACTATAGAATAATGTCAAGGAACATTACCAAGCAAAATGTTAAAAACCCTGTTTTCAAACTAGTTTCCAGATCTTTTCCCTTATCCAAATGTTTGGTTTCGATAAGGGATACATCATAGGAAGCAAACAAAACTGTGCTAAGCACTTTTACAGGGTCTTTAACACAGAGAACTGACCGATTTTTAGAGCTCTTCAGTACCGATGAAGTGTCGCAGTGGAGAAAGCAAGCACAAGCTCGTCTGATTATCTGAAACTGCTGGTTCCCATCACAGCGGGGGCTCATGCTGCAGGACGGGCCCTATTTTTAGATTCAACACAAAACAAAACTATCTACCCACAAATACCTTCAGAATGATCACACAGTGTACGAGCTCTGACAAAGGAACTGACGAACAAAGATTTCTCAAACAATGGGGCCACTACGAAGGACAGATCCTGTTCACAATAACGATGACCCAGTAAGAGCCCTGTTCATAAAAACAACTTTCCTCCCAACGTTTCCAGTAAATGGCTCTCCAGCTGAGCTGGTGAACAGACTCTCACTGCAGATGTAGTGATAGTTCAACAAAAAATGAAGACGTATCCATCATTTACTGTCCTTCCAAACCTGTGTGACTTTTTTGCTTCTGAGGAACACAAAAAAAAAGATATTTTGAAGTACGTCGGTAACCAAAGGCCCCCCCCTTTGGGTTCCATCGTATGAACACAAAACCACTGAGACATTTCTCAAAACATCTTCTTTTGTGTTCCACAGAAAAAAAGTCACACAGGTTTGGAATGACATGAGGGTGAGTAAATGATGGAAACATTCTCATTTTGGGTGAACTGTCCCTTTAAATGCCAACACAAGGAGGGAACTTCAGAAATGCGACGAAGCGCATGCAATGACCTTGTTTACACTCGGTCCTAACATCTGTTTCAGGGTATCCGATCACAAGTGGTCGGCCAAGACAGATTGCGCTTTACACCTGGTATTTACATGCGTCACAAATGTGTCTCCTGCGGGCACTTGTGAGTAGATTTTGTCAGTGAAAAGGTCTCATGACTACGTACATAATTTGTACCTTTAGTACGTTACAGCATGTTTATTAGGAGCAATATCATATAACCACACCGCCCACAATTTGTATACAAAACAATAGTTTAAAACGTTTCAAGACGGTCTTTTGGTTTGGTGAAGTTCTCCAATTTAAAAAATGAAAAAAGAACATAAAAACATTCATTACAGACGTGTCACACCTTTAGTTTCATCACATACAAATTTTAGACTACAACCGCTACATTACAGCTGTACAAATGTAACATGCCCACAAAAGATTTGCATGCTAACCTATTGAACGGCAATAAAACCGCATAGCTTTTAGTTCGTTTACTGTATCAAAACCATCAACTCTCTTCCCTTATCCAAACGGTCTGCACTCCAGTGGCCATCATTCTGACAAACCAAAGTGAAATACGGGACACTTGGGATTATGGGAAATTGCCTGGTGCCATTCATTCAGGCCCACATTTGACAGCTTACACAGCAGTTAGAAGCTCAGGTACCATGAAGCTGCCAGGACACTGCGCTGAAGAGGTCAGTGCAAACATAATGAACTGAAGGAAGGAGGTTTCTGAAGGAACGTTTCTTGACACATGATCGATACTTCTGCAGTGTGAGGGACGTTTTAATCGACTTTCCAACAGATACACGCAAACTTAGAGATGCTAACGGTGGGAAAGAGGTTTGTTTTTGTGGGACTGACGAAGGTTTAAGAAAAAACATGAAATCAAACCATGTTAAATCACTAATGCACTATTGTTGAACAATGACCGAAGGTTACAGTCATTAACAGTCCTAAATATAGGACTTACATGTACCTAAAAAAGCAACCGACAAATTTTAAAGGTAGATAAACTGCTTTTCTAAAGATCAAACGGGAGATGTAAAAACTTTATGTAAAAATTTTTGTTACCGTGCAAGTAAACTTTACTGACATTACAGGTGGCTGACAAATCAAGCATGTGACGTTGCCTAAATTAGACAAAAACATAAAACTGATTCTAATCAGCTTTGCATATCCATGCACAATAATAACAATAATCTGTAAAACGTACGCGCATGAAAATCACACGCACCCTACAGCTCAAAGATAGTGTACATACAGTGTTGTTCTAAAAACACAGGCTGACGACACACACAAGCCCCATCAAATGATATGTTCTCCTGTTCCCTTTCACTCGAGGAATGTACTGTTTGCATATCTCAGGTTCAGCTTTTGGCAGGTGCTGTAAATCCGGCGAACAACAGCAGTGACAACAGCAGATGTGTTGGGTTGTGTAAGATGTTGTACACACACCCTGCATTCGGTCACATGTGTTTGAGATGTAACTATAGGGACTTGGCATCGATCAAAATAAGCAGGATATGACTGGAGAGTTGACACACACACACACACACACAGACAACACCTTGATCTAACACTTTAGAATACAAAGCAGTCTCTTTCTGTCCTTGCCTATCCTACTTATCTACAGACCTATCTTTCTACGTACGTACATACGTATGTACCAATCTCTACCCACCTCGACCTGAGGTAAATTAACCTGTGGTTCCTCCCACTAAATAATCTCCATCTTACATTGTTGCTTTTCCCAGTTGCCATAATAAAGTGGGCAGGACAGAACGCATCAAAGCACTTGAGTCCTCTAGCCGAACCTACAGACTTCCTCATTCCAAATGCATCCTGCATCACCACAGCAAAAGAAACATTTTATTTAGTATTTACATTTATGCTTTTTCCAAAGCCACTTACTGTACTTTGAAATTATGTATTTGATCAGTATGTGTGTTCCCTCGAACCCACAACCTCTGTGTTGCTAACACAATGCTACCCGCTGAGTTTAATTGGATGTTTGTCTGAGATGTGGTCGATAAGAATACACACGAGAGTTCTTTTGTGATCAATTATATTTGATCATTTGAAATTGACGTCCAAACAAATAAGGGCAACGCACTTGCCACGTAATAACGCGCATTATGACAACGATGTAAATGACACTTTAACTGAACAGAATAAAAGTGTAAGGGTGTGACTGACCGTGATCTGTCCTGACCGACTTGCGCTTGCTGTCAGTGAAACACAGCACCCAACATAACACCCATGAGGCGTCTCTGCATTTTTCAGCCAATCGCCTGAGCCATAAGTTGTCATGTGACTAATGACTTTCTATCATAACTCCTTACAACATAAAAATGACCGTAACATCCCTCAGACATTAAATGTTTGTTTGTTTGTTTGTTTCACTCCACGACAAATTCATTTTATTGCGGTTTAAATAAATGCAATGAAGACAAAAGCCAATTATAATTTATTTTCAAACAAGAACATTTCACCGAATATGGCCGACCGACTTTTTTGTGCGCACTTTAGAAAAAGAAACATAGAAAAGCACTGATTTGCTGAGAACTGAGTGAGAAAGGAGCTGCCCAGCAACATGGCAGAATTACTCCGGGGGTTTCTAATGCAGATCTTTATGAGGACGCCATTAGAGGATGGAGTGGATTAAGGCATTAAAATGAACCAGCAGTTACACACCCATTTTTACACTTTTCACACCTGTACCACAGAGACAACGATGAAGACAGGTTAAAAACTGAGTCAATAACTCCTGGAGATGTTTTTAAAAACTTTCGATCTAACACTTATATTCTGTTTTGGAGAATGCGAAAAATTCATGTGACGTTCTATTGACCTCTAGTGGCCTACATTAACCGTGAGCCAAGCATTCACAAACAGACACAAAATTAAAGAGAGATTAAGTCTTGCTTCTCTATTTATAAAAGTTGTCTTTGTGCAACTCCTCATGCTGTTTTGGTCAAAGCTGTCTAGTGTATCATAACATGGAAACTCATTTAGTGCTTAATTCCACTCAGTTTGTGTCCTGGAAATTTCAGCACTTGGTCTTTCTGTGCTTTGAGAGTTAGTTTTAAGTTTTAACTATATACATTACGTTACATTAAATGTATTACCATTTAACTATATTACTGTGCTTACTGGCCTAGCAGCATTGTAAAATCACTTTAACACATTCTCTTATTGCTTCAACAAACCATAGAAACACATAAAATGTTAAAACCACCAAACGGGAAACGGAGAGCTCGCCCACAATTGTTTTTTAGTTTATGAATTTAAAACAATTCGCTGTGTAATGGCTGCGAGAACTCTGTACACTCAACTGTTTGACAAAGGGAACAACAAAATCAATTTCGGGTACTTTAGACTGCATTAAGCGGAAGGCCGTGCTACTGAAATGATGAAAGCCTGCCGGTACAGGTTAATAAATAAATGAATAGGAACTTCTTCTGTAACCTTAGTGGAAGTGACTCACTGGCTCTCACTGTCAGTGGAGGATGGAAAGATCATGCTCATCCTCTCATTCATTCATCCATCCATCTCACCAATTAAGAACAAATCGCTCCCTTCAAATGTAATTCCACAGGTTTCATTCAAGAGCGAGTTTAAGGTGCTTCTGGATCTAATGACATTTTTTGTGGAGCGTGAGATAAAACATTCAGCTGCGTTCTATGCGGCCAGAGAAATTTGGGGAACCAAGGACAGGAGTGGAATTGGTCGGCTTCCCCGTGCGCCTCTGTGCGGTCATCAGATTATTAGCGATGACGGTGCAGCTGAGAGTTCGCGAAATCAAAGGGAACTGCAGCTGTCTGTTGATGATGTCATGACGTTAATGACTGTAAAGCACAACCCATTATCAGCAACAAAATTACCAGAAACCACTCGCTTTCAGAAACAGCTGTCTAGCTTGACGACCACGAGAGTTTTAAAGGAACAGTGACCTAAAAATGAAAATTGTCTTTATTGACTCAGCCTTGTCTGTCCTATATTGTAGGTGGTTGTTCATTTCCATGAAAACAAAAAAGAAGACAGACACAATGACAGTTCATTGTCATCATGTATGTAAAGTTTAAAAATGACAAACGAACAACATAAGACATCATATGACTTCAAAAGACCCACAAAGAATAAAGCACACAGATCATACAAACTCTTTTGTTCGTTGCACTTTACGTAGCTTTACAGACGAGGTCACTATGAACTGTCATTGTACCGAAAACGCAGAGAATTTCACAGAAAAACCAACAACATACAAGCTGGAAGCAACATGAGGGCGAGTAACATGATTTTGAGTGAGCTATGCATTTATGTATTTAAATCTGGTGTCATCTGACTATGGGAAGCATTGTTCAAACTGATAACACATAGTAAACAAAACAAAATGTGACCAAGGCATCAAATTATGGCCTTTTGCTTTGATGCCAACAAACACTCTGAATCTATACGTTGATGAAGTGACTCATTCCTGCTAACCGCTTTTATGTACAGGAGAGTCACATATAGAATTCAGCTCACCTACATACTATAAGGGCCACTCAATGCCCTTCATATCTAATCAGTGTTTGCTACAAACAGTGGCTGCTGTGACTGATCGGTTTGATCAGATCTTTCCTTCAGATAACGCAAGACCGCCAAGCTGTTGTATTCTCCTTCCAAGCGCCTGTAGCGTCAGATACGAGGTGTGTCTGATCGAGTTTGGCATGGCATGACTATAACACTCCAGTTATTATTCTGATAATATTCAACCACAGCTATACGTCCGGTTTAAGGGACGAGACTAAAAATAGCTCATCCGCAGCCCCCGCTGGTCCACGTTTCCAGCCGAAGGGTTTTACTGTCAAGATGTGAGAAGCTCCGCTCTGGGATTATGCCCACTGAGAAGGTTGTGTGTTCCAGTAACTATGAACCGAGTTCTCCATATCCAACAAACCAACCACCTACACTCACTAAACCCCTTAGATAAAGAGAACTACAAAAATATATCAGACATCCCCTTCATATGGGACTAGTTTTCCCTGCAGAGGTTAGATAAACTCAGTTTTACTGACAGTGTGACTTTAATCCTGTCTGAATTCAACACATCTGTATTATTCTAGCCTCTTTTAAGTTTATGGAGCAAATTACCCGGCCAAGTTTTCTGCCTAACTCATCGAGAAACCAAATCTTGTCCGGATAAGGATGCCTGTGATTATTTTAAATTTCAATGCTTCTCATTTATTTTGACCTTTAAATACTTTTATTAAATACCAAAACTAAAGTTACGTGTCTTGTTGTGCTAACTGGTGCGTCTTCATTACGAATACAGACCTGTTGTCAACTCTCGCGTAAAAAACAAAACAAAAGGTTTACCTCACCGATTCACAACAGTAAGTTTACGATGACGATTTATGATTTGAACTGTCGGGTCCTTTTTCCCAGGTAATGTCAAGTAATACTGTAAATGTAAAGTAACCTGCAGTTTCATGTTTCAAACAGAGATGGCGGTAGAGAGTCGAACACTACAGCTTGCAGCTTTAATTACTTCCATCCCTTTAATTATATACGCATCTGTAAGTCTTGTTTATTTTAATCAGATCACATGACCTTCTGTAACGCTCGCATCCTGACAACAGACACTCCCGTCACCGCGACAACCACAGACATCTAATTAGTTTATGACATCACAGACGTCGTACGGCAACAACCAAAACTCAAACATTTAGAAAACTAATTCTGCTCATGTTTCAACTCCCTCACAGTGCAAAACATACCTAATGCAATCACAACAACATGTTATATAACCCTAACAAATGCTTGCAAGATGTGATTTGTGTAAAGATAAACCTGCGTGACACATGACTGCAATCAGCTCCACACAAACACTATTAAACTCGGTGTTGCGTATTCCTTCCTGCCTGGACAGCGAGTCGGTGAAATCACTCAAGAGCAAAATCAGAGAAAGTGCTGGCGTCCCCAGCAGCCTTCCCAGCAGCCTCTGCTTTATAAAAGACAATAAATGCCAGTCCCTGTTAAATAACAGAGGCATCAGACGACATTTACACAGTCAGAAAAACATTCTTTCTGATCTTTATCCTCTCAGCAGAGCAACTACCACACTCTAATTCATGACAAACAATAATCGCATTGTCAGGGGCAAAACCAGCCAATGCTTCTCAAATGCATTTTGTTTGCTACACTTTTAGTGCCAAAATTATTTTGCCTTTTTACAAGAACATTTATTGGGGTTTAAACCTAGAACCTCTGGGTTGCCAGCCCAGCTCTTTAACTGCAACGCCAATATACGATATTCTGAGAAAGGTCAGACAATCGTAATGTATGATAAACAAACACTGACCATATTTGACCATCTAACATCCTCAAATAGTCTCCTCAAAGTCTAAGTTACTAGGTGTCATAACAACTCTTGTTTATGATGGATAGGTGGTCAAATTGGCTGCCAAAGCCCATGTATTAAACAGATATGTAAGGCAGTCTCAAATCTTAGTAGGCTGCCTACCTAGACAGCACGTTTAGGCATTAAATAAGCATTTGAATATCACAAACAATGGCCAACACGTTCGATTCGAATTATGATAATAATAATGCTATCTAGGTAGGCGGCTCACTAAATGGTGCAACCTTGCTTTGGAGTTATGGAGCATATCCGCTACCCTCATACATCCATAAGCTTCAACATCTCACCGGCCAGCACAGCTCCATACAAACCCCACCGACCACGGCTTGCATATTCCCAGTGAAATATATAAACAAGCCCGCAAACTGAACATAACCGCATGCACCTGAGCAGCAGCACATACCTGAGTGCTGGGTGAAGACATTGATTCCGGGATCCGGCATGATGTTCGTAGCAGCTGCAGCGGCTGAAGCAGCGGTTCTGCCCGGCGGTGTACCGGTGAGGTTGCCGGTGCCGTCCCGCGGTCTCCTCCCCGAGCCGCTGGCCCGGTTCGCCTTCCCCTGCTGCAGCTGCTGTTGTCCGTGCGGTGGGGTCTGTATCCCCGCCGAAGCCGCTTCTCCCACGCGGCCTACCTGTTGTCCCATCCTGCGAGTGTTCTGGGTGGGAAAACAACACAGATCCGTGGAAAGACCCGCCGTGTGTTCGGACCGTTCACATCCCCCAACGGAACCGCGGCACGACGGTCTGTTCCGTACGGGATGATAGTTCTGCTCTTCTCGATCACCCCTCCTCCTCTTCTTCCTCCCCTACCGGACCGGACCGAGGTCCGTTAGCTTAGCTTAGCACTCCCTCTGTGTGTGTATGTGTGAGAACCCACCCACCACCTAACAGCACACAGTCGAATCGTTCGGTTCTGCCGAGCGGCACCGGATCAGCGGCTCCGTTTAACGGGAATGTACGATCCTCTGGTCCCCTTGGCAGTTTTTCTTAAAGTGGACCCGTTTGGGGTCGTTCCGTTCTGCTCCGGACGCTGCGCGCCCCCTCCGCCGCCGCCATCTTTACCGCAGAATCAGTGGCGTGCGCTTACGACCCGATGACGGACAACTCGCGGCACATCACCGCTGTGATGCAAACAAACGCGATTCACTGAAGCACCGCTGCTGTGACGTGTTATAGGATGTTTTGACGTCACCAACAAATTGCGGAATCGGTTATTCTATTATTGTCGTCTTTTATCATTGTGTGCATTTTTACAATGGCACAAAAATTAAACGTGGAAGGTTAAAGGGATTAAAAAGTTGCAAAGTGTAAAACGATGATGAAAATATAACGAAACAATGTAATAAAATTGTTGTTTCCCTGTGTTAATCGTTTATTATCAACAAATAATATGTACACACATTCAAGGCTTGCCATTTGAGAATATGAAATTAACCATGTTAAAAGTAGACAACATGTAAAAGTAAAATGTAGTAAAATTACACTTAATTAACCTAATACCTAAATACAACATTACATTTTTTACTGTATTATTTAGTTTTACGTGTGTGTAATCTTGTCCCCCGTTACTATCTAGTTACGACAGCACAGACAGTTACTATCATACGGTTATGTGACCATGTAAAACTGCATCTTTTATTTGTCTGTTTCCACTGACAGCAATGGAAAAATAGTTTGACAATGTATTTGTAATTTCTGGACAGCATTTAACCAATGATGAAATTATTTTCATCCAATACATGACTAGAAAACGTTTGATAAATACTCAACGTTGTAATATAGTGCACACAAGATACAAACACACTTAAATCAGTAAAGTTATATTTATTCGTCCGTTACAGAGCATTTTATGCACTTCCAAAGATTAACACCCATGACGACTGATTTTAAAAATATTGGTTTGGCATTTGTTGTATTTTTCCCTACTTTGTACAATTCCATTGTGTTATTACAAAATATTCATCAGCTTTGTCATGAAAATGACAGTCGACTATTCTGGAAATGACAACAGGTAATTTACACGACAGGTGCCGTGAAGCAAAACAGACTGTGAAACGCTGTACACGCACATGCGCAGTCGACTCTCCAGCACCACCTGCTGCTCACCACAGTTACTGCAGGTTCTGTTGAACGGAAAATCTCAGAAATGATTTTACCTTGTGGAACTGGAAACGAATATTTACTCAAAACGACATTCTGAATGTCTCGAACAAAACTAGCCCTCTATTAATAAATGTAACGTCTCAGTAGTGTAAAGGGGTTGTGCTTAAAAACATGGATCACCTGAGTGCAGCAGCTGCACATCCCAGACGTTATTTCCCATCGTGCAATAAATATGACCTAAATTACAGGTCTTAAATTACATGTAATTCAGCGTTTTATCAATCTCCATTGTTTGATCTGGACAAACAACGGGTGTCATACATGTACCCAGAAATCTCATTCCAGGCTAGTTACACATCATACAGTAACTACAGTAAATAACCTCGACAGAACAGAGAATTTAAAATATCCTGGAAATGAAATTTCAGAGACTTTCAAATACTTTAAAATCTGGCCTACAAAATCTCAGTTTAATAAACACCTCACAGGAGTGTGAGGGAATTAAAAAAAACAACCATTGTGTTTCTCAGCAGTATGGCACACAATCTTAATCAGTTGAGGTTCTAGAATTAGCAACCTGGTTTCCTGGCTGTGGAATGTATTATGTAGTTCAAGTTAAAACTAGTCAAAACAAGACTATACCCATCCTGCGTATGACCTTAGCGTTGTCTTCCACACTGAAATATATTATGTTCTCTCGACATTCAACAACACAACATCAAATTCTGTTTAACAACACAGAGATAAATTCGCACCATTAAAGAATAATCTGACTTTATGACATGAAAAAGAATATTTAAAAATAGAATCTCTTTAGCCAGATCAGTCATAACCTACAATAGATTGTCAAATGCTCGCTAGATTTTGTCACATAGAAATTACAATTAATAAAATAAGGAACATTATAAATCCTATGAAAACACTATCATAAATATTGTTTATTCAGATGTTCACAAAACAGATCGTCTAGGGCCTGTTTGTTAAACGTTGTCCGTGTGCTTTACAGCAAGATCGTCGCTTCAGTTTTGGTCATTGTGCAACACCACGTTTTAAAAAAATAAAAGGTTCAAGAAGAGGTGGAGCTCCTCTTCATTCCCTCCAATAAAATCACATTTACCGGCCTGGAGGCGGGGCTTAGCTTAGTTAGCATCGACAGCAGTGTTGGACTGTGGATAGCATGTCCAGGATCGAGGCTTGAGCAGGTCTATGAAAGAGGGCTGAGGGAGCAAAACAGGAAACCACAGACATCCACAATAAATGAATAAATCCACAGCAAGTCATTCCTCACAGATGAACCCCTTAGACACTGTTTACCTCTTTTATGGGGCAGTAGCGCTGAGCGTACCACTCCTGGGAGTAGAGGCAGATAAGAACTCCCTGACCCAGGAACAGTGCGGTCCACATGATGACGTTCCAGATGGGTCCTTTCCTCCGGTCGTGAAGAACGAAGTTAAACACCACTGGGAGAAAAGATTTAAAGAGACAGTGACAGTTTTGCACATGTGGGCACGTCATGTGCATTGGTTTAATGTGGTTAGCTGGTTTACCAGCTCGGTCCAACTGGATTGGCAACTCAGTTTTGAGGTTTTTGTAGAGTTTTAAAGCACCAGCATGGCCAGACAAGCAGCTGACCAGCTTAAAGCAAACGACACCAGTAAACCACTTTAAAATGTTTTCTTGCGGGGAAATTTGACATTTTCTGTTAATAAAAGAGGTTCTTACTTCCAAAGCACATGAAGAGGCAGAAGAGGACGGGGTAGAAGAAGCCAAAGCAGATGGCCAGAACATACTCATGAACCACAGCAGACACAGTGAAGACCACCAGCATGGCGGCTGCGCGGAATCTCTTCTGCGTCATCTGCAGAAACAGATGATCGCTCTTGGTTTAGCTTGATGCACATTCACCAAAATGACTTTCCTACTCGTTCGTAATTACTGGCTTGTAAACCATTTACTATAAGTTAACTTATATTTCTAGCTTTCTATAAGCGAGAGATTACAGAGAGAATGACTGGATGGTATTCTGTATCTTAATCATACTGAACATAAATATTTTACATGCATAACTAACAGATAACTTACCCACAGGAAGTCCCTGTAGACGTAGTAATACAACCAGTCGTGTACAACTACGTTCCAGGTACGGTAATAGTTAGCAAATGAAGTGGAGTTCCACCAATCCTAGAAGAGAAGCAAGTTCAGTGACCAATCACATCACAGCAACAACACGGAGCACTTGATCCTTAAAATACAGCAGGTCTAGAAATGTGCACGTGTCGCCTCGCACCTTATAAAACATTCTGTCTCCAAACCGCAGCATCTCTGCAAACGCATTGAGCCAGCAGTGCAGAAAGGCAAAGAAGGCCAGGAAAAGCACCAGAACTCCTGCAATAAACACAACAATATCACTCAAACATCAGAATTTTCCATGTGAACTCACACATTCACTGGCCCACTTCTCTACAAACACAACACTCATTGTGCAGTATCTGATACACACATAGACAGCATTTAAACACAGATGTATGTGACACAGCAGTGTACCTGGCAGTATAGAGTTGAAGACACACAGCACCATGACCTTCAGGTTAAAAAGCTGCATGCTGATATTGTGGAACTGAGGGATGCAGAGCCGCACAAACACATAGTACGCATAAAACAGACAGCCCAGAACCTGCAATGACACCGAGAAAACACTGTCAAAATATTTAAGACTTACATAAAGCAGATATTTAAATATTTATTATTTGAATGCGACAAAAAACGCGTATATAGAAGCACAACGTTAAAAAGCTCACGGTTAATAAACACACCTGTAAAAATTTTGTAGCCACGTAGCCCCATCGAATACACGGATTTCTGCCAGGACAAAACACAAACATTAATAATCTAAATCTAAATTAATAATCTAAAGTAATAATACTTCAGACCTGCAGCTGTGATTGTACCTGGGATAATTGTCTCGGTATATGAGTGTGGGTGCGAAGAGAAAATATAAGTACTGATTCAGCTGCGGCACAACTGCTGAATCTGCCAAAATCAAAGAGAAGAGGAACTAATGAAATGAAATATTTGCTTCTTTATTTTTGGATGTTATGGCATCTAATGAAGATCTTACTTGTTTTGTTTCGTTCTGAGGACAGAATTCTTGGCACGTTCTCTCGAATGAAAGAGTGAGTCTTCATTATCAACCTCACCTGTTTACACCAGCAACAGAAATAAATACACGTGCAAACAAGCTAACCTTCACTCAGTGTAAAAGTCAAATTAAAACAAAAGTGTACAGCAGTTTTGCTTTCTAGCTAGTTATAGCAACAATTTTACCCTTAAACACTTGGATGCAGAACCACAGTGTGACGACAACGAACAGAACAACGTAAAATAATCTGTTGCCATGGAGACCAAGTACCTGTTCCAGAATGAGAATAAAGCATGAGGCAGGGGGAAGGCTGTTCTTCAGCACCACATATAAGGGCAGGAAACCCAAACACAGCCCCTGATACAGCAGCAGGAGGGAAGCAGCCAGCACTGTCCACAGGTTCTGGTGCTTTGAGGTGGTGTAGACGCTGACCCAGGCGCTCAACAGTATGAAAGGAACCACGAGGGCAGAGAGGAACATACACATCCACGTCACGACCACAAGAGGGAACTGGCCAAACGCGTACACCAACAAATCAAACTCCAGCACCAGTCTGACAGAACGAGGGAACAGATGGATTAAAAAAACATTTCTCATTAGCAGAACTGCTAATTCACAACAATAAGCTTAAAATAATGATTTACAATCGGAGCTATCAATCACTCCAGTTTGTGGGAAATGTCAGTTCGACTACATTTGTCTGTGTTTTTACGACACGCTCGTAAACAGAAACAGAAGACTTGCTACTATATCATTCGACGGATGCTTTTGTAGCTTGTTCTTACAGCGGTTGTTTAGAATTACAACTTGTCATTCATGTTAAAGCTGCAATCTTTCAGTTACTGAAGAAGTACATGACAGATCTGTGTTCAATACGATCTCCTTACCGTACTGTCGGGTCTAATTTACCAAGAAATGACAGTTTGGCTTCATTTCACTTTAACATATGTAAAGAAAAGGATGTAAAGTAACCTGCAGTTTTATGTTTCGAACAGAGATGGCGACAAAGAGGCGAAAGTTACTGATTGCAGCTTTATGAAACAGAAGACTCGGTGAGTCTGGTCTGTGATTGGTCCACTTTAACAATAACTGCGCTGACCTGCCCTGATCGATGTAGTCCACGATGAGCGTGCTGAAGATACAGAGGATGAGGAGAGCTATGAACATGTGGTAGATAGTGCGGATGTGGTTCACCTCGAACAGATCACTGCATGACAGAAACATGGTTAGAAAAGCATTC
>JAZGTI010009822.1:0-18365 GCA_036877585.1 Botia kubotai
AACTAACAATTTAACAGAATACTGATGTGCTCACATATCTCTTGGCCTGGTAGGGACCGATGCTGTTGAAGATCATGTCAAGTGAACGTGGAAGCAGTCCGCCTTGACCCGGAGAACCGGTCATTGTGTATGTTTTACCACTGCCAGTGACACCATAGGTGAACAACAGACCTGGTTGGGGTGAAAATTACTGTCAGTCTGTCAGGTGTTGTCAGAAGTGTACAGAGGAATATATTTCTATTACCATTTTTACAGTGAATGAGGTCTTCCACCAGAGGTTTGGCAACATCTTCAAACAACTCTTTCTGTGTTGTCTTGATGCCAAACACTTTTTTGAAAGAGTATTGTGTCTGAAATAGACATTATATAGTTTATTTTAGTACAGCAACAAAGACATGATCTATTCCTACATTCCACTGTTGTAGTGGCCTTTAGGAATTCAGGAACACAACAAAGATATTAGGAGGAATGTATGTACAGAACGTAAAATAATGTAAAGGACACCTACAGAACATAAAAAAATACTACACACTTATGTGACATGTGTTTCACTAGTAATTATTTTGGCAGCAGACACGAACCTCTTTGAATTCACCGTTTCTGTTGGCTTTGAGCCCATCGGGGGCATGCAGCTGAATTGTGGTTCTGCTTATAACGTCGATGCAGCATTCCTCATCTTCTGCACCCAGCGGTCTCACACGACAATACACCTGTCCAACACACACTGAATCAGAAACTAACTTCACAGCCCTGAGCACTGGCTTGACCCGTATTAACACATTAATTCAGCCTCTTTTGTGTGTCATAATGTAAACAGAAAATGACATACTCCCACAGGGTCCTTCTGGTTGTTAGACGGCTTCTTCGGAGGGGGACGGCGGGGGGTCTTGCCCTTTCTAGTACAAAATTAAACAATCAGACACTATTCTGACAACGGATGCGTTTTAATTCAATCTTTCACATCATTCAGCCACATGACCAGAAGCACAATAATGTAAATATGAGAACTGGGTGTTTTATTAGATGACGCAACGCAAAATATCCATGGCATTGTCACCATGACACTGTCAACAAATTTAGTTTTGAAAACCAAAAACTCGCTTCTAACATACTTATAAACGTCAAAAATACGTTTTTATTGTATATTTTTTTATGTGCAAAAGTATTACAAACAGATTCTGAGGTACGAATCAACGCTAAACAAACAAGCTATGTTGGTTAACAGCGTTTGCTAAAACGTAGCAAACGAGTTTATTATAAGACGATAAACTCGCTTGCATATTAACAATCAGACGCTAAATAATTCATCATCAGTAAATGAGTGTGAATGAAGAGCACACATTTGCCTGATCATGTTGAGATGTTTAGATGATCTTCACCACGCTGTTGTTTTCTTCTCGCCCGCACATGAAATTCAAACGTTCCCTCTACGTCATCAGAAACTGATTTTTCAAATGTGGCCAATCGGCGAGCTCGACCGCAGCTCACACGAGCGGATGTCCCGCCCTAAACCCCGCGCAATGTCTTAGTAACAACATCCGGTGTTAAAACTAATTTAAAGACCAATAAGAACCTGTGTTTACATATTAATGTGTAGACTTTAAAATACATATTAGCACTGCAATAATAGTTTTATTTTGTTACACATGACAAAACTGCAAATATTAAAGATCATTTTTAAAACCAAAGAATAAGTTTAATTATCATTTAATACGTTTTTATATAGCTTTCCAAAAAGGCACTGATGCAAAGATCTGATTCATGTGCATCAAAACATGGTCATATTCTTTAAAATAACAATCTTGAGAAACCGCTCGTTTGGTCCGCGCTGGTGGAGATCTAGTGTCATCTAGTGTTTGAAGTCTGGAGAGACTTCACGTTTTTGTAACGCTCAAACGTTACAAAACAATCATTCCTTACGTCACCCAATAGCAGCCGAGCGCAGGTCTGCGCACGTGTGCAGGATCTGCAGATGCATTGGACTGGATGGTGGATGTAAACCGAAAACCTCGCAAGTACAGGTAAGAAAGAAACTGCATGTAGTCGATTGTAAAGATGCGATCTACAGGGTGTCTGCAGTGTGTTAGCAGCTAATAACATGTACGTGTTCACACAGAAAGTAAACGTCAAATGGCGAGAGGAAAGACTCAAGCACACGCGTCTGCTGCAAAACAGACAAAGTCAAATGTCAGTTCAAAAAAGAGAGCAAATGATGAACCTCCAACTCTCTCCAAGAAGCTGAAAGCCAAACGAGACGACAAGGTGCCGTCAAAGACGGGTGTGCAAAGTTATCTTACAGTGTTTACATTTTGTATAACTGTTACTCATAACAGTAATTGCACAGGATTGTATAACAGTGTGTCAGGGTGACGTGTACACGATCTCTTTCTAATGTAGCAGAAGCCTACATACACGCAAGTGTGAAATGGACCGGAGGTCAAATAAAACTGGGCCAAACAAGTGTACTTCACTACATTTACAAAAACTCCTTGGGACAGAGCGTCCATGCGCGTCTTCGCCAGGTGATCCATACAGCACACAGTACAGCTCATTACAATACAATGTTTTCTACTGGTATAGCCATGTATATACACATGATATAATATCATGTTAACGGTCATATTCAGATATAGAGCAGTCACACAGCAAACACGCGATTTCAGACTGGTTACTCTCCATCCTGTAGTGTCTGCAAGATCCTTTCGTGCGCTCGCTTGGAGCCTGCAGACTGCACCGCACAGCCAGCCCCTTCGACCGCAGGGTCACTTGTCTGGAATGGCACCCAACCCACCACACCACTCTTGCAGTGGGCTCCAAGGGTGGAGACATCATCCTGTGGAATTATGATGCACTGAACAGTACAGTGCTCATACAGGGGGTGAGTACTGAAAGCACACTTGAGTGTTTAAATACTTCCTGTGCCACTGCATGTCTCAGTGACTTCACAGCATTGTGTTATTTCTAATGGGCGTCTCTGCAGTGCATCATATTCATATTAACAAGTGTTAATTCCCCTGAAATGTGATGTAATCATTATTGTCTAGGTAAACACTTTGTAAGAGTGAAATATTTTCAGACTCACACAAACTGGAGTAAATCCTTTTTGTGAGTGCTCAGATTCTTCCTGTTTTCTGTCTAGATGGGTGCTGGAGACTCAAAAACACACACAAAAACACAAGTTTAATCAATTCAAGTGACTGGAGAGACAGTGACAGAGTGAAGTTTCTTTTAACACAACTTGAACTTTATGTTCAAATTAAATAAATATATTTAAATTAATAATATATTAATTTACCGGGGTGGGGTCTGCTGATTGAATTGAAGCTGAATATTAAACCCTGTGACAGAACAGAGTAAAATCACTTTGATAATTTTTTTTTTGATAAATTGGTTATCATTAATCTGAAGTTACTATGAATGTTAGTATGTGATTTGGCTGTTTTGAGGAACAGTGCATTTTAACCTCTTGTTAGGATTAAGGTTGTTGTGTTGATTTAGTTGCTGTGTAAATCAGTGTTATCAGGATTTATCACCAGTTGATTTACTCCTGTCATGTCAGTACATGTTATGACTGCTAGTAGCTGTAACTCGCAGAACAAACTCATGTTTTTGATTGTGTGCATGCAGAGAGGAGCTGGTGACTTCATTGGGGGGATGAAGTTTTGTCCCACAGATGTGTCCAAAGTCTTTGTCGCTTCTGGTGATGGTACAGTCACAGTGCAAAGCTTTGAAGGCCTCTCAAGTCAGATACTGTCTCGAACCCCAGCCTGCGGCCATGATCACCACAGTCTTTGGTGAGGACACTGCTTTTGTTTTCAGTATTGTTGAGAAATTGCAAGTAGAGACTCTTTATGTGTATTAATACCTACTATTTAGCAGTGTACAGGATGGTCCTAATCCCTTCTGGGCTTAATGGTTGTGCTATGGAGAACTTTAGTGGTCTCCGCCTGTCACAGAGGCTGTCATGTCTCCAGTTGTTCCTGAATTTGAATTTCCCAAGTGTTCCTCCCCTGCTGTAGTTACTGGTACTGCTGTCTGGACATGTCAGTAAGCCGTCAGATGCTCGTGACTGGAGATAATGCTGGAAGACTTCTCCTTCTTGGCCTAGATGGACATGAGGTTACTGATGAAAGTACATAACAATACTGTTTGCTAAACTGAAGTTGTCTGATAAAATCTGTATTGTTTTGGTCACATATTTAGATTTTCAATGAGAAGCTTCACACAGCCAAAGTGACCCATGCAGAATTCAACCCCCGTTGTGATTGGCTGATGGCAACATCCTCTGTTGATGCTACAGTTAAACTGTGGGACCTCCGAAATATCAAAGACAAAAGCAGTTATCTGACTAAACTGCCTCATGAGAAACCAGTCAATTCTGGTAAGAGATTATGTGACCACAGAAATGGAAAGGGAAAAAGTAACAGGATTTTATCAGGGTGTGTTTTGAAAAAGTCAATAGCTTTTAGTCAAAATCACAGCTGTGAACTTTGACCTTGTATTGTTAACTTAAAGCCACAAAGTACAGTTTTTATTTTTCTTTCTTTCCTCCACTCGGTCCCCCTCCAGCGTACTTCAATCCCACTGACAGCACCAAGCTCTTAACTACAGACCAAATGAATCAGATCCGTGTTTACTGTTCATATGATTGGTCCAAACCTGATCAAATTATTACTCATCCTCATCGACAGTTCCAGCACCTAACGCCCATCAAGGTCAGTGTCTCCAAACTACAGATTTGATTTGCTTGTTGCTCTAAAACGTTAATTGGTATCTTAATCCAAGAGAATATCCTCATAGAGATTAGATGCAGTTATTTATTTTTAATTTTCAGGCAACCTGGCATCCCATGTATGACCTCATCGTGGTTGGTCGTTACCCAGACGACCGTGTCTTTGTCAATGACAAGAGAACTATTGACGTCTATGATGCCAGCAGTGGAAGGCTTGTGCATCAGCTTAGAGACCCCAGTACTCACGGGATCGTCTCGGTAAGAATGTCTGTTCTTCAAACAGATCATTAAACTAAACTTCATGAAACACGTTCATGTACTAAATATTTTATTTCAGCTCAACAAGTTTAGTCCAGCAGGGGATGTTCTGGCTTCTGGAATGGGTAATGTTTTAGTACTGCTGATTAAATATAAAGCTAATAATAAATGAGTTTAATTCCATTGTAAAGTTTGAATACTGTACACTTTCTTTACAGGCTTTAATATTTTAATCTGGAAGCGAGAGGACACACTGAACAGTGTGAATGAAAAGCTTACAGAGGAGAGAGAGGAGGACAGCAGAGCTGGAACGTCCAGATCTCAGCGCAGTGCCCAGCAGCAGCCTCCCAGAGACAGAAGAACAACTGCTAAAGTTGCCAGAGTCCAGAAGAAGCTGACATCAGTCTCCTCAACAGAGACCAAAACAGAGACCAAGAGCAAGACACAATGCAAGACCTCAAAAACCAAGAAGAAGTGATAGAGAAAACATCAGCTAGATACTTAGCAGATATATATATCTATATCCTGGAACAGAAACTAAAAGTTCTATTTTGTTACCTCTTTATAGGACCTAAAAGACATACATTTTTAAATAAAATAAAAGCTTTTCATTAAAACTCGTCTCTTTTAATATGTATTTAATAAGATGTGACTTACAGAAGAACAAAAAATAAGCTATGGTGGAAGATGAAAAAATCAAAGAATACAAAAGTATGTAAAACCAAACGAAAAACATTCAAATTCTCTGTGAATAGCACGTTAATAACTCACAAAGTAAATTATGTATTTTGTAACGCAAATCTGTTGTGCACAAGCATATGAAATATTTAAACAGAAGGACTGAATCAGAGATTTTAAGATCAAACGTCTTATACCTGAGACAGAAAAATACAATTTGTGCCAAATCTATATAACCGTATGTGATTATTAGATGATGACTGATATCTGCCTTCTTTTTCTGAATGGTATATAAAATTGTATATAATTAATCATATTGTAAAAACCTGTTTTACGCTGTATATATATATTCCTTTATTTCTTTTTCGATGTAACGACAGGCCTCCAACACACGGGGGCGGCGGGGAGTCGCGCAAACGCGCTGACGTCACAGAGAAGAAGAAGCGCTGTTTATTTCCTTGGTCTCACTTTTTTACAATCATTTCTGCTGGTGTGGCACCGATACAACACATGCTTGCGTTCAGAATTAATACTGTTTGAACACACTCGTGCTGGTTACAGTTTTACAGTCGACAGGGTATTTTCTGCTGCGCCTGTTTGTGGATTCATGAGGGCAGTTAAAGTTAGAAAGATTTTTTACCTAGATTGCTTATGTTAGCGTTAGCCACACTGATGACCAGTTTAACAAACACGGAATAATTTGGTAAGCAGATTACTCAAAGTTAACTCACTAGTTTTGACGTCTAGCTTTTCCTGCACATCAAACGCTGTTCGTCTGCTGATAATCACTGGACGAGTACTCATGAAAAGCTTGTTCAATATGAAGAAAAGTTTGTAATTCCTTTCATAAAAATGCAACGCTGCACATCCTCTTGAATCAGTCTGCCGTCTGTTTTAGAAAACACGGTTACATCCTGTCTGTCTGTATTTTGACTTCCTCACTCACCATTTAAAATCTACATGAATGTGTCCGTCTGACATACAGTTGGCCCAGTAAGTCATTGATCTAGTATTCTGGTGGTTAGAGGTTCACACAGCAGCGTTTATGCCATGGAGTCCAGTGAGGATGGGGGTCCGAATGTTGGAGGTCCATCAGGGGACGAGAACTACTTTCAGGGCTACACCTTCACTGATCGCTCCCATTCCAGTCGTGTTGTGAAGAGCATCATGGACTTGTGTCTGGAGGATGGTCTGTTTGCAGATGTCATCATCACTGTGGACAGCAAGCAGTTCCAGCTTCACCGCTTGGTTCTGTCTGCACAGAGCAGCTTCTTCAGGTCCATGTTCACCTCTAATCTTAAAGAAGCTTTTGATCGCAACATCGAGCTGAAGGATGTCAGTGCTCTTGTCTTCCAGTCACTGGTGGACTACATCTACCATGGAACAATCAAACTACGGGTGGAGGATCTGCAGGACACCTATGAGATGGCTGATATGTATCAGCTCACAGCTCTGTTTGAGGAGTGCTCGCGGTTCCTCTCCCGGACTGTGGACATCAAGAACTGTCTCCAGGTTTTTAACACTTATTTGTAATAAACACATGCTGTAAATAATGATCAGTCTTAACTGTGTTCTTGGTAAATGGCTGTGTTCAATTGCAGGTGATGTGGTTGGCGGACAGACACAGTGATCAGGAGCTGTATACAGCAGCCAAACACTGTGCAAAGATTCACCTTGTCCAGTTGCACCAGACGGAGGAGTTTTTGAACCTGCCATTGTGCCTTCTCATTGACATCATTAAAGGTGAATAAATACTGTTAACAATCAATGGATAATAACATGTCTGTAACATCTGTCACTATTTCTTAACTATTCTACTTAGGCTGGTTTTTAATAAAATACAACATAGTTAAAATTGTATTAGATCACTTTCAATGGTTTTGAATGTGGCATATTTACAGTACACGTGTTCCTTCTAGTTTATCTATTGGTATCAGTTTACAAAAGCTGTATTTATTACGATTAAACATGAATTAGTAAAATTTAATATAGCATGTACTTATGAGATTCTGTGAACTACCTAAATCTGTTATTTTCATACGAGAGACGGTGATTAGAAAGTCAGAAACAGCTTGTGTTAACTCACGTCTGTAATTTGCGTCTTTATTAGATGGCGTTCCGAGCTCACAAAATCCAACTGCAGCAATTGAATCTTGGATCAATCACAATAAAGTTGAGCGGGAGGAGTATTCCGACATGCTTCTGGACAGCCTGAAGGTGAATGAAAATGTAAACAATCAATTAAAACTTCTTTTTGTTATTTAGTAAAGTTACTTTCTTTAAAGATTATTCACGTGTTTGTTGTTGATTAGGAGATTGGTGAAAATGTGCATATCTATCTAATTGGGAAGGAAGACACGCGCACACACTCGTTGGCAGTGTCTCTTCATTGTGATGAGGATGATGTCATCAGTGTGAGTGGCCAGAACAGCTTGTGTCATCAGATCACCGCTGCCTGCAAGCATGGAGGGGATCTGTATGTTGTGGGGGGCTCCATACCACGTCGCATGTGGAAATGCAACATGCACACCATGGACTGGGAGCGCTGCGCCCCTCTTCCACGGGACCGGCTGCACCACACGCTAGTGTCCGTGTCCTCAGAAGACGCCATTTACTCCTTGGGAGGCAAAACCCTCCAGGACACTCTTTCTAATGCTGTCATTTCTTACACAGTACAGGACAACATATGGAAAGAGACCACTCAGCTGGACACAGCTGTGTCGGGTGCAGCGGGAGTCAATCTGGGAGGCACGATTTACATTTTGGGTGGAGAGGAAAACGATATGGACTTCTTCACCAAACCATCTCGCCTCATTCAATGTTTTGACACAGCCACTCAGAGATGCCAAACCAAGCCCTACATGTTGCCGTTTGCAGGATGCATGCATGCCACTGCCCATAAGGACCTCATCTTTGTGGTGGCTGAGGGAGACTCTCTGGTGTGCTACAACCCACTGCTGGACAGCTTCACTCGACTGCGGTTTCCTGAAGTGTGGAGCTGCGTGCCGTCTCTGTGGAAGGTGGCCAGCTGCAACGGGTGCATTTATGTTTTTAGGGACAAATGCAAAAAAGGCGACGCAAACACGCTGAAGTTGAATCCTGCCACATCAGTGGTCTCTGTGATCAAGGGAATCAAAATCCTCCTCACAAACTGGCAGTTTGTTTTGGCCTGACTTCCTAACATTCTCGAGATGTTCTGTGTAATGCATGGAACTGTGACCAATGTATTCATGGTGATTCTGTTGATATCAGTCATGCTGTAATAAAACAGCAGATATGTAGAGATTGTTTCTAGGCTACAGTGGTACAGAAGCGTTATCCTGTCATGTGCGTGTTGTAGCATTCTGTAGAATGTTAATGATGGACAGATGTCATTTACAGATAAAATAATACACATAAGATCCTGTGATGTTTGTCATCTGCTGATTGAAACCTTCCAAAACTTGATCAGTTTATTTTATCTGTAATACAATATGAGTTTACAATACAATTTATTTCTGTATGTTACTATTTCACATCAGATGTATTTCTGTAATCTGCAGCCTCTGTATCTGTTCTGAGTACCAGAATGCAAAACATCTGCAGGAAAGTTAAAAACTATATTAGCAGTACTGTCAAGAACCCTATACAAGTTCATTAACCCTATACAAGTCCCTATACAGTTCAGTAATGAGTGTTAGGTTGATATGCTGTGTTGTATCACTCCTACTAGAACCTCCAGCTCATCAGTCTGTGGGTTGTTTCTGTGACTGGCAGATGGCAAGAACTGTGTACCGTTTTTGATCCTCCTTTTGTATTATGCAAACATGCTGTTTCATGTGTCACAGACATGATCTGTTAATGGTGATTAGAATGTTTTTGTTGATTATGGGAGTTGGTGCAAACTAACATGATTTAATGAGAAGGTGATAAAGTTATAATGTTATCATGTCTGTGTTGTTCTGTACCGTTTACTCTTGGCCAGTATTTCTTGTATTAAAATGTAAAAATATATGCATTCTTGTTTCCTCTCTTTCCTGATTTCCCAAGGGCAATATATAACCTATATCACCTTTCAAAGTAAAATAATTCAGGTGATATCACATCAACACCTGAATCTTATCTGTTTGAGCAGTGCTCTTAAAACTCATAATACACATTTACATTTGTAATATACAAGATTGTAAGTGCTTTTAATAAAAATCTATTAAGGTTAAAACAGTTATATATGTGTGTGTGCTTTCATTCTTATATTTTAGTCCCGCATAATGTTTTTAGAATGTCCCAAAAATTTTTGGCAGTGGTGAAGAAAATGTTATTTTTTTAATTGTGTTATAACAAAGTCATGACTTACAACCACAGACGTTTATTTTTGGAAGGATCTTGTGAATGGCAAAGCAGTGAATACTGGTATTTGTATCTGTGAAGCTGTGTGTAAGAGGGAGGAAAGGAGAAAGCCACGCTTCAATCCCATTGATGTGTTGAAGAAGCAGCGGCGCTGTAACTCAAGACAAATACCACGCCAGACTTTGTGAACTATTCTAAGCATCTGTTACTGACACCAGGGCTGAGCGCTGGCCCACCCACAGGAACTGACAGCCACTTTGAGGAGCGCTGGACTCTGCTTCAGGGTTGTGAAATATCTGTCTGTTTTTAGACTTGCTCACATAATGTGCGGAGCTCTGCAGCAGCTCATGAAATATTTCCTGATGTTCTTTATCTTAAGGGTTGTTGATAGTCGGGGCACTTGAGGCTCTCACCGGGGTGTGGATGTGGAGGTGACCAGCAGCACTCTTGGTATGAAGATTGGGCAGATAAGCGTCTTTTGTGACCTTGGATCTTTCAGAAGCTGAAGTCGGATTCCATTCTGGACACATGGTCCAGAGTGACAAGACCATCTGCTGAAGCGCCAGCACTGCGGTGGGAGGGAGGACAGAGATGAAGGGGAGGTTTGTGGGGGGGTGAGGGTACAGAGAATTTCTCTCCAGATCGTTGCCAGCACCTTGGACTGGAACTTCTTCAGTGTTGCATTTTTTGATGGAACTTGACCAGTTTTGTGAGGGAATCTGTGTTGCATTTTAACCTCAGGAAATTACAGTTTTGTGGTTCTTATGTTTTTTTTTTAAGTTCTCTCGATGTGATGATCAATGGAGATCTTGATGTTGTGGATCTAGTTTCTTCTGCATCTCTTTGCACCCAAAGCTGAGAGCTGTGCGATAAAGAATCCGGTGGGTGTTGAGGTCTGGGGCAGATTTTCAGTAACACACCTTCTCTAATTGTGCATTAACGGTGAAAGGCAAAAAAAAATCATACCCTTGTGCTTCCCCAGTGGCCTCAGAGCCAAACGAATGATTCTTTTTATGAAGGACTTTGTAGCAGAAATGGGTCAGGACCAAACAAAGCAACAGATTGAGAAGGGACTGAAGCTGTACCAGTGTAATGATACAGAAAAGGCTTTGTATGTCTGGATGAAGGTGTTGAGGAAAACGACTGATCCTGGGGGGAAGTTTCGAGTTCTAGGGTGTCTGATCACAGCTCATTCAGAGATGGGAAAATACAAAGAGATGCTACAGGTAAGAGCCACTTACTGTACATCTATCTGTATTTACTGTAACTATGTAGTAACTGTCCTACATGCTGTTTAACAGGTAAAGATCCTGACATTTTTAAAATAGTCACTGTTCGTAAAAAAAAGTGTTGCAAAATATGTAACTAGTAAATATGCATGTTATTTTCAGTTTAATATCTGGTAAATAAATCTGATGACAAAGGAAAAACAGACACACTGAGATTTAAGATACTGTATCAATAATTCCTGCCTTAACTGACGTGTCATGCCAGTAATGAAGAATTCTGAGGTTCTGAAATATCTACCAATGCGAGTGATGCGGAACATGGTTATTATATGTAACTTCCATAGTTAAGGGGGGTAAGAAGAGCCGCATGCAATCTGATCCTCAGCAGAGAGCATCTTGTTGACATGCACCTCCCTGCACTGGGACCTGCTTCACTGACGTTCAGTGGACACTTCACTTGCATGGCGTTTTAACAAGTGCAGGTGTGGAAGAGTAAAAAACACGTGTGCTCACGCCATCTGCACATCTGTTGTGCTGTGCAGAACAGTTCAACAGCTGCATTTAGTCTCATGCAGCATTATGACAGCTTATGACAGGACCCAGTTTGTCCTATAAAGACAATCTGTCAGTAGACTTTTCATGTATGCTAATTATCTGAAATGTTAATGCAATAATTATATTAACTCAACTAACATTTATTGTGCTTGGTCTCCTTATACATACATCTGTTTTATCAGTATTCCTTAGCTCAGATAAACACAGCCAGAGAGATGGAAGACCCAGACTACTTGACGGAGGGCTACCTAAACCTGGCACGCAGCAATGAGAAGCTGTGCGAATTCCAAAAAACTGTCTCCTACTGCGAGACCTGCTTAAACATGCAGGGCACCACTGTCAGCCTGCAGCTGAACGGGCAGATGTGTCTGAGCATGGGCAATGCGTTTCTGGGCCTCAGTGTTTTCCAGAAGGCTCTAGTGAGCTATGAGAAGGCTCTGCGGTACGCTCACAACAATGATGATAAGATGCTGGAGTGCCGGGTTTGCTGCAGTTTGGGAAACTTCTACATCCAGCTGAAGGTATCACAACTAAAACCTTCCGTTTAAAAGGTTTTAATAAAAAAAAACACAAGCCTGACCTTTAAATCAGAGCTATAATCTGTACTGCTTGTGACTGTCACAGATACATCACCAGTCATACTGTATTATTACTATTGCCACATTTTAAAAGTGTAGTGTAAAATCACAAAACTCCTGAGAGAAATCCTGAGAGATTCACGCATGTCTTTACTGTTGACCGGTGGTGTATAAATATATATTTATGTTTAGCATGTATATGGTGTGAACCAAACGTATCCCTTACATCTGTCAGTGTCTGTTTAATCACTGTATACATATTTGTTTAACACCCTTTTGGCCCACAGTCATAAATTCTAGTGTAGTGACCAATCAGGAAGCTCCCAGCGTGACTCACAGACAATGTGTCTTAATGCATGTCAGTCAATGTTCATCTGTCAATTGTAGTCACCCTGACAACAGTAACTGCTCTGTATTCTCAGAAGGAATGTCATGAAAAGACATGCAGGAAATGTCAAAGTTATCAGGAGCAGTAATAACATCTTACCGTTAACGTTCATTTAACATATTTCAATTTAATTTCAACTTACAGTGAATTCAATCTCTACACTTTGATGAGCATGTGGATTCTCTTATAACTAATCTTGTGACTTGTATACTTTTTTAGATGGTTAGCATCATGCTCTATCCTCTGAGCTCCATGAAACGGTTTCACTGAAAATCAACTTTAAGTGTTTGGTTGCTTTTTCATATCAATATTATGTCGTGTATTTATGTGAAATCTCAGTCATACTGTAGGCAGGTTAGGGTTCTGTTCTATCTGCTGCAGTTAGTAAGTGTGCATGTTTGGTGCTGTTACAGGATTATGAGAAAGCACTCTTCTTCCCCTGCAAAGCAGCTGAACTTGTGAATGATTACGGTAAGGGATGGAGTCTGAAGTACCGCGCCATGAGCCAGTACTACATGTCTGTGGCCTACAGGAAGCTGATGCGCCTGCCAGATGCAATGGAATGCTGTGAGGTATCATTTGTTTATGATGACAACCAGCACAATGTTTCTTGAAAAGAATAATGGATGTGATTCATTGTTATCACGACACAGAAGAAAAAACGAATGACCACCAAACCATTATGAGAAGATTTGGGGAATTTTGGGAGTTCTGCAGGATCACACTGGTTATAGTTTTGCCATTTAGTCTAGATCTTGTCAAATCATACCAAGGCAAATATTTTAAACTAGTTAAATTTACATCATTCTCTGCATCATAAGTCTATAAATATGGGAATTAAAATTTTGGTGACACAGCAACACCTCAGGCTGTGTCAGTGGCCACCAGAGCACATTTTAGGCAGCATCACCTAAATCCCACATTAATCATATTTATCAGTCGTCTTGCCATAACCCTGACCTCTGACCCCTGCAGCTCGTCATGGTTATGTGATAGAGGCCACAGCATAATCGACAGGTGCAGTTATTTGTGGGTCTTGATGTGCCAGCCCACCAAACCAACCCCCTTAACTGTAGCTGTTAAAAATACACCAGTCGAGAGTCTGTCCTGCTGAGATGCTGTCTGACAGAAGTGTTAATGAAGAGCAGAACTCACCCTCAGCGAGGACAGAAATATAACACGCAGTCATTGCTTTTGAGCACACAGCGTTCTGTCTGCTGTGGAGACAAACGCAGGGCACGTTCCAGCTGTCATGCAAGTTTTAGATCTTGTTGAGGGGGGCGTTTGTGTTTATTTACAGTCTCTGTTTCAAGCGTACAGGCTGATTACATCATTTCTAGGCAAAAGTCAAAGAACATCTGGAGGTTTTAATATAAGGTTTGGAGTTTAAACGTGATTGAAGGTTTGGAAATGAACTAAATGAACTCATTAAAATTTAGAGTTGAGCTACTTACTTCTCAGGTGTGGGGCCCTGCACGATTACAGTCCTGCACGATCACCGCAGGGCCGCACAGCACAGCCCACAGCCTCTGACAGAGAAACAGATCAAGTCTGAGTTTAACACTCAAGCTGTTTAACAATACTGACTAATAGGTTAGAGTATTTTCGCGAGTGTGGAGGATAAATACATTCAGGGTTTTTTAAGACTGTAATTGTTTCGACTCAATTGTTCATGTCTGTCAGGAATCAATGAAGATCGCACTGCAGCATGGAGATCGGCCTCTTCAGGCGCTCTGTCTGCTTAACTTCGCTGATATTCATCGCTGTCAACAAGATGCTGATGTAAGCGCTGCTGCAAACTTTACTTTGTGGTGTTGTACAGTAACATATATTAATCATGATCAATATTAACATTGACATCATGTGAAACGTTCCACTCATTACGCAGGTTGTGTTACTAAATCAAAGACTTGCTTACTAATGAGAGATGTGTGCGTGAAGTGACGCGCTGCGTTGCGTTTGGTTGTGCAAGAGAAAACTTACTCTCACAAAGCTGCAGTGGTGAAAGACTGTAAAGTCTTTATTTTCATACTCTGCACGCAAAACAATGTTTCAAGAGCCGCTTTTAGTCATTTCAATACAACTGTTTCCTCAGAAAGCACAAAGCCAATTCACATCAAATTTTGAATGTATGACGCACACTCGCGCTTGACCCGTGATTGGCTCATTTGATCGGATCTGTAATTTTACACTGACGTCAGCATGGTGTTGTTTGTACACTACAGGGTGCGCACACCCACGTGAGATATATATTAACTTAACTAAACATTATTGAATAACACTCAATGAACAATACTGTGAGCGTTGTTTATATCACTAATTGTGTCTTTTTCGCCTGATCTTGGACACAGAAAGCATTTCCTCGCTACGAGTCCTCCATGTGTATAATGTCGGAGACTGGGAACCGGTTTGGACAATCATGTATCTATGTAGGAGTGGGGAAGTGCTGGATTCTACAGAAAGAATATGACAAGGTGAATGACAGAGCAAATGTCATGCAAAGTAATAGATGTCCAGTACAGTGAAACATACGGTTGATATATCAGCAGTATATGTTCTGTCTGTCTGACACAGGCTCTAGATTCATTACAGCGAGCTCATGACCTGGCAGAGGCCATTGGAAACAAGGTGTGTCTTAGAGGTGTGAATTAGACACATGTTGGAGATCTGATGACATAATATAAAAAGCTGTGCTCTTAATGTATATTATCTCTGCGCTCTATCATATATTTACAGATGTGTGCAGCCACTCCTTGCGTCTCAGTGAATCTCTGTGCTCTTGTTTTGCAGCTGTGTATTCTGAAGGTACACAGCCTGTGTGAAGGCATCTACCGCAGTAAGGAGCAGCAGGATGAGCTGAGGGAGCAGGTGGTGAAGTTCCTGCAGTGTGTGGAGGAGCTGGAGCTCTACTGTGGCATGTGTGGAGAGTCTATTGGAGAGAAGAACCAACAGCTGCAGGCCTTGCCTTGCTCTCACATATTCCACCTCAAGTATGCAGTCTTGCAGTCACTTCATTCATTTCTGTTGTCATCTAACAGAAGCAATTATGCAGCTCACTGCGCTCTGTTCGCTCCTCTAGGTGTCTGCAGACAAATGGTACGAAGGGCTGCCCCAAATGTCAGCGCTCGTCTGTGAAGCTGGGTTTTGTGTGAGGTTACAGCCCTGCCTGGACAAACCGCTGAATTTCATCAAAGTGACCCATCCAGACCCATCCTCCAGGAAGCTTTCCCAGTGTTTCCATCCTGTCCTTATAGCAATGGGAAGTAATGTGGAAATGACAAATCATGGACTAATAGCCCATCACGGAGTCACCAGCGAGGTCAGATGGTTCTCTAAGCAGAATCTCTCTTATTTATATGAGGACAGAGGACTGAACTGAACTTACAGTGCACACATATTGCTGCACTGATGTAAGACAGAAACTGCTTCTCATTGGATTATGCAGCACTGCTGTCCAGCTAATGAGGATTATTGTGCGTTATTATTAAAGAAGAACAGAAATAGAACAAAATAAAGATATTCGACAATTGTTTCAATAAGCTTTTGTTAATAATTGCATTTATAACTTTAATTACTTCTGTTTCAAAATTACTTTTTAAATGATGTAATTTCTTCAGAATATGTAAATAATTAATTGATGCTATAATTTATATCATTTTTAAAGAGTTTATCAGTCAGTAATGCAAGACATGTTGAGATGCTGTTTTATTTGAGCTTGTAGTAAACTCAAATGTCTCTAACTGCCTTCTTGGTATTGAATGTTAATATTCTGAGGTAACAGGGGCAAGTGTTACACTTATTAACTTGACCAATTCTGCATTTAGTTACCTATTTATATAACAATTATTTATGACAACATTGTCTTTTATGAAGAATCGTATACTCCGACATTATCACACTGTTTCAGTCATAATTGTTTTTACATGAAATCAACAGAATGTGAAAAATTTCTTTTTGCAAATGCATTTATGGAACATCAGTTAGAAAAACAGTCTGCTGTTATCAGCTTTAAACCTTATGATTATCTTATTTAAACTTTATAATGTTCTGCTATTCCACAATAGCTGACATGATTCATATTTGATCTGTATCTGTAATGGTTCAACAAATTTTCAACACACAGCACATGTACGACAAACGTGTCTGTGTGCGTTTAATCACAGTAATCAAAAGTGATTAATTTTATCTTTGAGGGCACTTTTTATTAAATAATCAATCAAAAAACAAGAAAATTCTTGTATGTTTACCAAAATATTTAATTGTGATAATGCAGTTGTGTAGTGATTTTCTTTCCTCACTGGTGGTTTAAAATAATGATGTGTAATGGTTATATTTCAGTTATAAAGCAGCTACTGTTACTGTTACTGTTATGTTATAGTGATAGTTAATGTAATTGATTCTGATGGATGTTCATACAGTGCTTTCAGTAAGAGACTAATGAATGATTCACTAACTGCTGAGATGATTTCTCATCTTTTCACTAGGGAAAACTTTCACATATAATCTAATGTCTAATGCATGTTTCCATCGCCTCCTGCGTGTACAGTTGATCCTCTTTCTTTACCACTGTAATTATTCCAGAACAATAATAAAAGCATAACATGCTGCGTAGTTTTATAACCTTTACCAGGTTTTCACTGTTTACTAATTTGCATTAGTAGTGTATTAAAACTGTCTCATATCCTGGTCACTCACGGGTGATAACTACCTCTCTTCAGATTCTTCCCTCACAATGCTTGCATGTTAATTTTTCTGAAAATGAGACGGAACATGTTGTTTATTTTAACATTGACAGTCCTGTGTGTATATATATAAGATGGACTTTTTTAGTAAACGTGTAATAAAAGACTCTCATTCTGTATGTGTTATTGTTCAGACTGAGTCTTTCTGCTGTTTTTAATCAGGCTAAGGCATCATGGTGAAGCAGAGCTTTAGTTCAGTTCAGAAGAGTTCTGCGCGGGGTATCGGGTTCTTCCTGCCCACAGGGGGGCGCTGCCTTTTATGAGGAATATGAGGCCATGTCTGTGGAAGTAAGACTGTTGCCACGGAAACTGAGGTACTTGTGCAGAGCAGCTTGCACGGGCTCACTGAGGATAGAGTTATGATGCTGGTGATGTAAATGTGTGGACAGTATAAAGACTCTTCGTCCTGATTTTAAACTGGATCACACAGTGAAGGGGTTGTAAGGGGTTAACTATGTTCTTTGTACCGGAATGAACGTTTTTTTAATGTCATGTTTTCATACAGCATTTCATTCGCCACTGAAATGGTTTGTAACAGAGTGGATGAGGAAAATGAATATACTGAACACTTATTACAGACTGAGAAAATACAGACTGGTTTACATTGAGTGAATGTAAAGAGTCTAATTTTAAAATATTTATCATCACAGTACAAGGACAGCACATAGAACCTGCTTATAAACCGGCAAACTGACTGAAAATATTACATTGTTGTAAACATCTGACCAGATAAAACCAAAAATAAATGTTATTATTTTTCTCTAATGATCATGCTTCTGTTTCTAAGTTAAATATTCATGTTTTGTTATTAATTTGTGTTGTAATCTCTCTTAGATTCATCCAGATTTTTTCTCCTTACACAATATTACACAGAATGTG
>JAZGTI010009823.1:6414-18364 GCA_036877585.1 Botia kubotai
ATGCGTCTTAAATCTGTGCATCTTAAATGCATCTTAAATCTGTGCATCTTAAAAGCATCTTAAATCTGTGCATCTTAAATGCATCTTAAATCTGTGCATCTTAAATCTGTGCATCTTAAATCTGTGCATCTTAAATCTGTTCATCTTAAATGCATCTTAAATCTGTGCATCTTAAATGCATCTTAAATCTGTGCATCTTAAATGCATCTTAAATCTGTGCATCTTAAATGCATCTTAAATCTGTGTATCTTAAATGCTTCTGTATTATAACCTTGAAGTTATTCAAAAGGCAATGGACTACAACAATAACATCTTGGGTTATGACTGTAACATTTGTAACTACAAAAGGACATGGGTACACAATAGCGTTCGCTTCTGATATGCCGAAGCAAGTCACTTTCAGGAATATGGCCATGTGGCATAGTGTCTCATTCCCTCAAGTTTTGTCATGTGACACAGCGCAAGTTCCCCTGAAAAGGAACCAAAGCATATGGATTATTTGTTTCTTTCAGAAAGAGCCACCAGAGGGCAATAGAGTCACTGCAGGCCAGTTTAGATGTGGAGGTGAAGGGCCGCACAGAGGCAGCCCGTGTAAAGAAGAAGATGGAGAGTGATTTAAATGAGCTGGAGGTTCAGGTGGACCTGCTGAACAAAAACAATGGCGAGCTAATGAAAACTGTGAAAAAGATGCAACAACAAATTAAGGTACATCTGTTGCCTGTCATTCTTTTGTTGTTGATCACTAAAAACAAGCAAAACAAAGATATACAAGAACATTTTCTCAAGCCCTCTGTATAGACGGAGACCAATAAGGTCATTCATGTGCTCAATTAATTAGTGTAAACCCATAACGGTTCAGTGCCAGGCCCTATGAATTCATGCTATGACCTTTCATTATGTCTTTGGCTTCTACAGGACCTCCAAGTTCAGCTGGAGGAGGAGGCGCGAGTACAGGAGGAACTCAGAGAGGAGCAGACTGTTCTGGAGCGCCGCTGCACCCTGCTGGTTACCGAGGGGGAAGAAAGTCGCGCCTCACTGGAGGCTGTGGAGAGGAGCCGCAAGGTCCTGGAGACAGAGTTCCAAGAGACCTCCGAAAAATGCCGCGAGCTTGACAATCAGGTAGAGAGTGCAGACGATGAGGGTCAGAAGTTGAAGCCAAAAATGCCAAATTAAAGTGATCGGATAATTAAAAAGTGGATTATTTTGCCTCTCTGTTAGCATCTCTGTTTGAGACATAAAATTCAAGTTATTTAAATTACGTAATTGTCTTGCGTTGAAGTCAAATGAAGCAAACTAACATTTCCCAGAATCTGCACAAATGTGGATCATTATTAAAAGCTTGCAAAACGGGGTAAGGTAAGAAGACTGTTTTGAATACTTGTCTGTTATGTACTTGCTCATTAACTGTTTTCTTTAACCAATAAAGTTATGGATTTCAGCTTTAACACTTCATATACTGTATATATGCATATATATATATATATATATATCATGTATATATCATTACTTTTGTGTCTGTTGATACTGTAGTAACCTGTACCTGTCTGAGAGGACAGTGTGTGTGTATATAATATAATGTACCTCAATGTAAATCAAATGAAACCAACTCAATGTATTACATTAATTGCACACTTTCTCTTTTCTCCTGTGCAGTTACAGTGTGCATCCAGTGGGAAGAGGAAACTGGAGGTGGATCTTCAGCAGCTGACACAGGAACACGAGGAACTGCAGTGTGAACTGAGAGCAGCCAACGACAAGGCCAAGAAAGCAGCGTGTGAGGTACTGAACATTATGAATCCAGCTGCTGAAGTACTAAACGTTACAGACACGCTCTAGCACAGGAACAGTCATTGCCGGGATGCTGCTGTCTAGCCAATCAGAAGACTCGAAGGCTGAGAAGACTGATTAGAAAGGAAGAAGTCTTTACTGGTTGTTCATCAAATCAAAACACGTGTTTCTCTGTAGACTGCGCGTGTGGCGGAGGAGCTGCGGGTGGAGCAGGAGCACACCATGCACCTGGAGCGAGTGAAGAAGGGTCTGGAGGTTCAGCTGAAGGACATGACCACCAGACTGGATGAAGCTGAGCAGCTGGCCATGAAAGGAGGCAAGAAGATCATCCAGAAGCTGGAGGGCAGGGTAAACAACACAGCCCTGGATCTACAAAACCAGATCTATTGTGTTGAACCATTTGACATCTTTTGCTGTGTCTGTATATGCAGGTGAAGGAGCTGGAGCTGGACCTGGAGACTGAGCAGAAGCGGCACGCCGAGACGGTCAAGAGTCTGCGGAAAAACGAGCGCCGTCTGAAGGAGCTGCTCTTCCAGTCAGAAGAAGACCAGAAGAACCAGCACAGGATGCAGGAGCTAGTGGAGAGGCTCCAGATGAAGATGAAAGCTTATAAAAGACAAGTGGAGGAGGCAGTAAGACACTAGCTCACCAACCAGTATGTTGAAAATGTCCATGCTGTACCAGCTGGCTAACGCTGATTCCGTGCCTGTGTGCTGGTAGACCAGCATGACCATGTTGCTCACCTGTTAGTTAACATGATCCCTCTGTATGACGAAACAAACTGTGCTTTAGCTACAAGCTAAACCAGCAATCCAACCAAACCTGCTAGATAAGCTGCGCCGAGGAGCTGTGCACAGCTGTGCTGGTCCAAAAGCACCGATCAGAAAAAAACCCGCTTGGACAACAGCATGACAATTAATACCTTTGATATCTGAATAACTTTATATTACAATTATTTTGTGAAAATATGGATTTTTGTTGCATAGCAACAGTGTTACATGTCAGATATATTGAAATATAGTCAAAACTATTATGTAATAACGATTTTATAAAAGCAATGGCATGTTGTGTCTTATTGTGAATATAGTTCAATACGTACCTATATTCACAATAAACACTGACTCGAGTGCTTTATTATTACCTGTGTAAACACTTCTATTCGTTTACTCAACCCGAACAGGAGGAACAAGCCAATGTCAATCTGGCTAAATACAGAAAGACGGTTCATGAGCTGGACGATGCAGAGGAACGTGCCGACATAGCGGAATCTGCTCTCACGAAAATCAGGACGAAACACAGGGGCAGCTTTGGAAAGGGCTATTCATCTGTGAGTTCATTCAATGAAATGATTTACATGAAATAAGCTCTGGTCCTCTGCTCTGTCAGTTGTGGAGCTGATACGCGCTGTTTAATCCTTGAATTGCAGGGCTACAGCACTCCGTACCCCGGGCTCATAAGATCGCCCAGTTCTGCGGGCTCAGAGGGCCGAGGGGAGAAAATCACGGACGATGACGAGTCCATCAGCTCTCTGATTCCCACGTATTTGAATTCCATTAAGAAACTGATGATTGATTAGAAACATACGTTTCCAACTTCTGGATCCATATAATCTTCAACACAAACATTCACTGCAAGCATCTTTATACTATAACTTTTGACCAACATGTCCTTACTATTGTAATTAATTATTCATCACAAAATGAGTAATATTGTAATATTGCCATAATATTCTTAATTAAACTTGCACGATACCAACTGATGACACCCATGTAATTAATGCACACAATAAATCCTGTTTAGCCGAACAACGCATTTAATGTCATTTATATTACAGAAAGCATAATAAATGGAGGCAATTCACCAGTTATACGTTTACAGACTGATAGTTATTTGCCCTTTATGCATTTAAGCATGAACATACGCATACGTAATGGAAAATGGGTTTATATACGTAAGAAGGCAAATGATAATTATAAAACATTTAATAAAAATGAAATCGGGTTGAAATTTAAAAACGGTGATTTGGTATAAAAATAAGCACCGTGCAAAATAATTTAAATAAATTATCTGTACTTTACTATACAGTCTGCCAGCGTTCGGCCGATGCTTGTTTTGTCCTAAAGTAAATACTTTATGGAAAACAATAAAGAAATAATAACAATTAGTGTTTACACAGTAAGTGTTTGGACTTAACACCATCTTTACTGGCTGACTTTCAAATGGTCTTTTTGTTTATACAATAGCAGACTGGAGCAGATCAAATGATGTATACATTAACAGGTAAGACTGTAGGTATATAACGTGTATAAGGGTTTCATTTTTATTCAGAACTATTTGAGGCATCTGTGGTCGCAACCGATCTGTGTGTGAACAAAACCGTACCGTAATTAGCACAAACGTTAAATGTTAGACTAACAATCGCAGCCGATGAGCATCCGTTATAAGCAAAGCCATAAACACAGCATGAATCATATGAAAAACACCAGCCAGTCTCTGATATTGTGAAATGTGGTTGTTTGGGATTTGTGCTGGAACTGTCTATCCTGTACAAAGCAGACCTGCATAATTGTGCATAATTGAGGGTGAGCGTGGATATAAATGTCCCACGTTAAGTTCCTAGCATTTAAAATCAGCAGCATGTATATATTAGTACAATTTTAAATAGCATTGTATAAAACACAATACTTGACAAACGAGATATGAGCGAGATTCGATCCTAACAGTGTGATCGCAACAGTAAATAAAGACTCTCCTGAGTGAAATATCTATATTTACACATTCTCATATCTGTGAGAAGGTCAATCCACCCTTGAAAGTCGAGTGAAAAGAAAAATGAGATCTTGCTGACTGCAGAGGGTCCTCAAGAAACAAAACTCAGCCCATATCCTTAACACGCCAGGACAACATCAAACGGCAGAGGGCGCTCTTTCTCCTAGTCCAACTAGCTGCTTTAAGCCTCTTCCACGAGCAGTCGATCTTTTCAGTCTTTAGTCCTGTCCACTAGATGATGAGAGAGCTTTGAGGAGCTTCACAGTGGGTTTCAGATCTCCATGTCCACTGGTCTGACTTCGCCCGTCTTGTGTTCCTTCACCCATAGCTCTCGATCTCTGACAGGGTCCACAATCTGCAGTAGCTTGTCCACTGGCTCTACAGTCTGGACATGCAAAAGCAGGTCATCATTACTCGTGAGCTGCAGAAATATGGGTTAATATTAGAAACGAGTCTGAACTCTGGCCTAACTCACGCCTTGGTTGAACATGTCCGTCTCGTGTCGTAGTGTCGCGTACTGACAAAGATGTCGTCTGATCATCTCCACACGCTCCATCTCCAAACTCTCCAGCTCCTGTGTGTTTCAGGAGAGAAGACAGGTCAATGATACAATACATGGTTGATGAAGGCTTATCGATAATATCTCCAAAAATTGAATTATCATCATTATCATCATTACCATCACACATTATCAAACTCACTAACGATAATCCACACATACCAAAACATGAAGTTATATAGATGCTCTCAAGCTTACCAGACTTGCGGTGACCATCTCCTCAAACCACTTGGACTGGGACTGATTATAGAGGTCAATACATCGCATCAGGTCGTCCCCTGAGGTTACACAATGTGTGTTATATATGGTATCGCAGAATTACATCCCCAAATGAATAACAAACTCGAAACAGATGGCCAATGGCATGCCAGGAACCTTATATAAAACCTGAATTCAACGTTCACAAACAGAAAAAAATTGTTCTGATTGGTTAGTTCTCTTGTCACACAAACACACGTTGTTTCACGTCATCTGTTCCAGTAATATTACGTCATTACGTACAGAACATTGTTCTTTCTGTTTGTCCCATCTTTACATTACCACATTATCACACTAGATGGCACCAAACGCTCAAACGGTCACAGACCCGCGGCTTCATTTACAACATATGGTCCGTTTTGATGCCAAAGTTTGGAGAAACTGTGACATCTGCTTAACCTGGAATATCATGAGCAAAACAACCCGAGGTGAAACAGACCAATGTCAGTGTCCAAATATAATTCAATTGTGTTGATTCCAACGTCCTTTATTTACGTTTATATTTACTATTATAAACTTTGACTTTTTGGTGCTGTATTGAATCACAATGTGATGTCCAGTGTGAAACCACTTTTACTGTTTTGGAGAACCATTTTTGGAGAAAGGACCCAGACCAGCGCAGGGACTTATTAAAAACAGAGGCCTGTGACCTCTCTTTCAGAAAGACCATAAAACAGCAGATGTTCTCCCAAAGCAACCATCTGGAATGTAATCCTACTGTACGTATCATTTACCAAAATCTATGTTCTCACACACTAAAACTATCACTGGCCCTGCAGTATTAGCTTTTCAATACTATATGATATGATAACTGCTGAATAGGAATAGCTGCATTTTCATATGCTTATGGATTAGTCTCAGAAAATGACAGTGATCTCCACATGGGTCAGAACACAAGACAGCAAGCCTTGAAGATGTCACTGACCTGCCTGCGTGGATTTCCTGCGAGCTTTCTTCATGTCCTCCTCCATCTTGCTGCTCAGTTTGATCTCCAGCTGCTGAGTTTTGAACTCTAGATCCTTCTGACGATCTGTGAGAGCTTTACGTGCCTTATGGAAGAACAACAGAGATTAGATTAGCATGGTGTCTTCTGTGTTTTAAACATCTAAATGCCGATCAGGCAGAACATACTGAAGAATATCTGCATTTCAGCACCTGTAGATGATCAAGAAACGTTTGTGTTTAATATTTATTTCTAATAATAAATGAACCCCAACAATTCAAATATACTTCATATACTTACATAGATTAGAACATATATATCTACATTGAGCAAATCATTAGAAAACGTGAATCTCTTAAACGCTGTTCTTCAGAACTTCCTGTTTGTTCCACAGAATATCACGTGCCGGCGCATGAGCAAGACCATTTTTATTTTTAGTAAGTTATCTTTCTAAAAAAGGAGAGGAGCTTAAATTTTCTGAAGCTTGTTCAGTGGTAGCCCAGATGATTAAATGATCAATAATAAGGTCATTGGGGTTATGGGCAAGAACATGAGACAGGGGCTTCAGAGAGAGGAAATGGTCCACTGCTTCAGAAAACATGGTGGACCTTTAATAATGCATGAGAAAATCCCTGTAGCTTTAGAAGAGCAAAAACGGACTGGACCTTCTGGACCGGCTGGGCTACAGAAGACTAAATATGGCCACATATTAATGACATAGAAATACAAACACTAAACGCCTGTGATACTGTATATAGGTACAGTCCACCATGATCATTCTGTAGAATACGCTGCCAATACTTCACCTTCTCTACAGCAGAATATCGACTGGCCAGCTGCTTCCTGAGATCAGCCACGTGATGGTCAATTTTTTTCATGTCTTTTTTAAAGTTTTCCCGAAATGTCAGGAGAGGTTTCTCCACCTCGCTCTGAAGCTGAAGAGCAAAAACAAATATATAAAAGGGCGATTTGTGTCAGACTATTATTAAATACAGAAAATACAGACAGTAATTAAACTACTCGAGTGATGCTTTGTGCTTGCCGTTCTGAGATTGTGTGTTCAATTCCAGGGATTAAATAGTGGATTAAAGTGTCTGCCAAATACATACTGCGATTAAACACTTAAAACAGCTAGATCGGAGGAAAAGGTCAGTGGGGGGGGTGTAACACTACCTTTCTGAATTAAAGCTTAAGTGCATGAGGGTCCAAAGCAGCCAGTGTGTGCAACAACTGCCCAGCAAGCAAAATATTAGTGCAGACCACATTCTATCAATTCCAGTTCATTTTACAATGGGACCACGTGCAAGGGTCTGAATTAAAGATTACAACACTCAATGTGTTTGAAAGCAATACTGCAGGTTACTGTAACATGCGGTAAAGTTGTGTAGACAGACAAACATTTCAAAAGTAAACATAAAGACCACAGAGCTCTCTCGAGGCTGTTAGCAATATATTGTGTTGGGTTTGTTCTATGCTGCTTTAACATTGTACCTTGAAGGAGAACTTGAGATGAACTTCTGCCTCATCTGCCAGGCTTTTCTTCAGCTGGGCCCAAGCTTCTCCAAGCGTGCTGAGAGGATGTGACAAGAGAGAAAGACTTCAGAGCAATGGTTGGGAGAAGGTTTATGGACCGTTAGCGAGATGACGTCAAATATTGTACACTCCAAATCTTTAGACGGTTCAGAATCTAAGCAATATGGGTTAAGTTTGTCACTCGTCTCGGACCTTCTGCTTGAAAGCAATAAAAATATGAATGCAGAAGGTCTTCTGTCTGTGAAGGCTAGTGCTAGCGCACTTAATCTGAGAGAATCAACCTTGGCTGCTTCATTTCAGAGATTTTGTGGATGTTTTCCTAAAAGAACAGAGCACATAGCGGCCGCTGAGTAAAGCCTTCCCTCGTGCTTCAGTGACTTGATTCAAAGGAGCAACCTGAATGGAAACATCTGTGGAATCTGATGACGTCCCACATTCTGTTATAAAAAGCACGCAGAACCGCACCTGTCTAGTCGGCACCTGCCCTGAATCTCTATAGAGAAGTAAAACTTTAGCTGAGTCATAACTATATGACTAAATATCAGTACTGTTATTTTTCAAAATATTAAATTATTACTGCTAACAGTTTAGTATGCTCCTATATAAGCACCGAAGCACATTGAGTCTGGACCACTAGACCATGCCTCCAACAAAGTGACCAATGCGAATAAGCATTCGGAAACAAAATCTGTAACCATAAAAATCTAGCACTGCTAGCATATGACCAGAGGTCAGTCATGGGATGCCATGCCAAAAGGTCACGACCTGCAATTTTGCAACAATGATTTCTGCATGGCAGCCCGACAAATGGTAAATTCAGGAATAAACAAGAGGTTCTGAACAATGGTCATTACAAGCGACAAGACAACAGGAGTTAAGAGGCAGAATAATGGCAGGATTGTGCTGTGTCGTTTGGAGAGGGCGTGCGGCTCTCTGTGACATGGGCTACATTGTTTACGAAACAATTAGCCTTCTCTACCAGATTTGCTGAGCAGCTAAGAAAGTCACAAAATAACAAGCATGTTATTTTTATACTACAGTAAGCGGCAGTGATAGTTTACCAAACTATAGAAGACTACAGCAACTGCCCGTGTTTTACAAAATGATATCATTAAGAGGCGTTTTGCTTCTGTTTCCATATTATGAATTTTACATGTCTGGAACCCTGTGTGGACCAATCAGCATCCAGAACCAGAACGATCCATTTTTATGAAGCACTGCATTCCTCTGAAGTTCCATCATGACACTTTGTAGCACTTTCTAACATTCTTTGAGTTTGGGCAGAAGAAAACAGCATATTTTCCCGTCTGCTATTTCTGATACTGTTTTCCCCCAAACAATCTCTGAGGAAACTCACCCCTCCTCCTGGGCTGCGAGTTGGATCTGAGAGAGCTTTGACAGATTCTTGGCATACTCCTCCTCAATCTTGACTCTACAGAGATAAAAAAATCCATCAAAGTTGTGTTACGTCAACTAAAATATGCGGCCCTGTATTCCACAGTCGCAGCTGGATGTGCGATACATTTTAGGAAAGCATGCAAGGATGCTTCAGGGATGACGGCAAAGCACAGATGTCGTGTCCTGACTCTGGTCATTTACTTCCCAAAACTGTGAGTGAAATGTTCGTTTCTCAGGAAAACTGACATTCGGCGTGACCTTTAGATTATTATTGTGGTTCATTCAGAGCCCAAATCTCTGTACAAACAAACCTAAGAAGTATTAAGAGAATACAGATTAAAAGCTAACATGTCTGAAAAGTATATTTAAGATCTGATTTGATTTCATATGACAGCGAGAAGGAATACTGTAAAAAACAAAATACAAGAACAATCATTAAATCACTTGCATTTAATACAAGTAAATCTACGCTTATAAATACCTAGTCAGCAGGACATGTGCTTATATGCTACTACAGATATAAATGAAATACAGGAAATGAGCTTCAGGAAGTGCAATGCTGTTATGTTTTAGTCAAGGCAACAACAATAACAATAACAATAATCATATTAATAGATTGAATTGTGGTACTTGTAGTAAGACCATAGCTACACACATGGGTGAACCTCATTATTAAGTTTAGATAAGTGTAACTATGGTTCCCATGAAATTAACTGAATGAATGAATGAAATGAATTAAATTAACTATGTTTTTTGCTATGAGAAATAGTGGCCTGAAGACACTAAATACTATAACAACAACTTTCACCTTTGTAAAAAATGACCTAGATTTGTTTAGAATGAATTTAGAGTTTAATATTTAGTGTTGCTGTAACAAAACCATTATACATTTTTGTAAGAGCATCATTAACCAAACATCCAGCCTTGCCTTTTAAAAGATTCTACCATTCCAGGAAAACTATATCTAAAACAGAAATCATGTTTCTGCTGTCACTAATTACTGCCCACATCCCTCCTTATCAACATATGCCTCAGTTCTACTGATAACAGCAGACTGTGTGTTTATTTTACCCGTTGAGATGACAGTCTGGCGTTTACCTTTCTCTCACAAACTCCGCCATCTCTTTCTGCATCTGCTTTCCCTTCAGTTGTTTTTGCAGTAAAACCTCAAATCCTGAAATGGTGCCATTTCCGTGCGGGTCCTTTTTGTCTGCCTGGATAAGCAGACAAAACACAAGAAACGATTCATGGGCTGAGGTGGCCGATTTTGTGTCATATTGCTAAACAAAAGCTATCACTGGTCCCTGTGACAGGAAGACCGCTGGAAAATCAGATACTTTATATAAAGTGTTGAGTTCAATATTAGGAGAGTCTGTTTTGAGTTTGAGCAGATAAACACTGAGGAGCTGTTTGTGATTTTAAGAAAGATACAGCCTCACATCTTTGTGGTTTCTTAGTGGTTTTCAGCAAGGTTTTCCTCACCCAAAAATAATCACAGTAGCTCCCCTCCTCTGGTTTGAGGAGCTGCTGTTCAGACATGTGCAGGGGAAGAGGGAACGTCACACAGTTGATCTACAGAGAGAGGGAGAGAGAGGAATCACCCAGGAATATCAGCTCACAGCGGGATATGGAACAACACTATGGTGTACCCAGAAAATGCCAAAGAATTTCAGCCCTCAGCAAACGAACTTGAAGGATTTACAAACTTGTTTATAAGGTCAGCAAGTGAACCATACAAGAAGCAACAAAAAACTTTCAGAGAACATGTCAAGATGTGTATTATTTAACTGTGAATTATTAACAATGATCATTTTCAGGTAAGTGTAGATGTTTGTCCCTAGAGATGTAAGGGCTTACATTATGACATGAGGAATGACCTCATGAAAGACTTATTCTCATATGATGATGAGGCTTCCAGACCAGCCACAATCTGTGCTGTCTATCACAAACACAAGCCAGTAACTTCCACTCAAGCCAGTGACTTCCACTCAAGGCAGTAACTTCCACTCAAACCAGTAACGTTCCACTCAAGCCAGTAGCTTCCACTCAAGCCAGTAGCTTCCACTCAAGCCAGTAACTTCCACTCAAGCCAGTAGCTTCCACTCAAGCCAGTAACTTCCACTCAAGCCAGTAACTTCCACTCAAGCCAGTAACTTCCAGTCAAGCCAGTAACTGGTTCAGGACATAATCATGCAGAGCTGTTTTTCACTGTTTGTGACGCAACACGCATTCCCTCCAAAGAGATCATTACCTGCTAAACTGCACAAAAATATGTAACAGTCAAAAATTCTAACATATGCGCTTCAACATCAACACTAAAATATTAATGTAGCAATTTAGTATTAATTCTGTTTCATTTAAAGGCAACATGAAGCATTTGCGAATGCATTAAAAGATTGTGTACAATAACAACAGGAACACGTATTAAGAAAAGTGACAGTGAGTATTACTATGCCCTACTCATCCAAAGTTCACTTGAAGTGAGAACTATGATGGGTGCGACTGTTACATGTGTTTTGAAACACACTTGGTAAAATTATAGTTTGGTTTTGGCTTTTTCTATGCTACTATTTCATATGAGGTTCATCATTTTAAACGTAACAACTAAGGCAATAAGCGCTGTGTTGTTTTAATGAAGGGTCACTGGCTGCGATCTGTTCTTGTGCTGTAAACAGATTCAATCGGTAGTGACTGTTCAAGCA
>JAZGTI010009824.1:0-12084 GCA_036877585.1 Botia kubotai
GTCTCTTTTGCTCTTCCAGCTGACGGACACTAAACCAGCTGATCAGAAGTCCACGCTGCTGCACTTCCCGGCAGAGATCTTTGAGGAGAAATACCCTGAAGTGCTCAATTTTCCAGGCGATGTTGATCGATGTTGATCGAGCCAGTCGAGGTACAAAACCCACATTTATTTACATTCAGAAAAGACAGAATCCTTTTGTTTTGTCTTATGTGTTTAGCTGGTCTCCAAGCCTGACAAATCTGGTGCTTAGCTGGTTTATCTGGTCAACATATCAGGTTTTCTTTCTCATTTTTCTATTGGTTTAGCCAAAGCCCGTCTCAAGAACAGAACACCCAGATTCTAGCCAAAGTCATCTAAGATACAGAAAAACCTTGAATACACAGCCTCCAGCATGAGGCAGGGCTTTCTAACTGCATTCGATGCATGTTTAACTCGGATAAACAGACCCACATAGTTTTCAAAATTCCTTGCCTTCAAGCAGCCCTTAAGACAAACATAAGAGAGTTGTTTGTGCCCCACACACACAAACGGAGGTTGTGCTCAGACTTGTCAGTTTTTGGTTTGTACCACTTTTGGGTACAAATGTACCCCAGTATATGGTTAACACACACACACACACCCTGTTTGACACAAGAGACCCCGCAGTGTACCTGATGTTTGAACTTTAATGTGTGCCTGTAATGTATTGTCCACTTCTATCAGCGTTAATGTACTCTGTGCTGCACAGCCTTAGTTTCCTGCGCACACTCTATTAGCAACACTGGGCACAGAGATAATGTCAGCCTGTGTGTGTGTGTTGGGTTTTACATTGTGGACAGCAAAACACCTACATTTTGGGCACCTGCCAACATTGTAAAATGACAATTAGCATTCTAAACGATGTGTTAATGAGCTGTGTTAATGCAATAAGGTTTTTTGTGTGGGTTAGGTTTAGGAGTAGGGTCAGAGAAAATACCATAAGCGTTGTATTAAAACAACAGAAGTCAATGGAAAATCTTTGGCACGATACAAAAACAAACAAACGTGTTAGAGGATGAGTGCAAGTGAGGTGTGTCAGATCTGTGATTTCTTCTTTGGTAAGTCTTTATCTGAGCAGATGGAGAGGATAAGTCACTAATATAAGCTGATATATCCAGACAGTCTCTGTCTTGCTGTGTGTTTGTGTTGCTTTAGCAGACAGAGGGAAGCAGGGGGCAATTGTGAGAGGTGATATTGCCCTCAGCAGCCCCAGAGGCAGAGCCACAACAGGGCGACCGAACCGCCTCACTGCATTAACTATTACTTCCAGACTGCAGAAGAGAGAATTTATGTGGAGTGAGCGACAGGTACAAATAATCAAAGATTATTAGAGAGACTATCTGTGTGTTCAGTGATAATTAACGCTATTAGAGTGACACACTTCACGTCTATATGTCTGTCGGAACCGTTTAGAAGTGATTAAAGACAACATAAAACAACACTGATGCTGTGTTTCATTTCTGTAATGTCATGTGAACAGAGGATTCAGTGGGAGATATGTGGGGCGGTACCTTGGATCATTTGGATAGTGGAATTTGATTGGCTTATGAGCCTGACCTCTTATTATCGTGTAATATTATTTTCCAGTGGATATGCGAGCTTTGTTGCATCAGCAGAAAACAAAAGCGGGAGGAGGCTTTGATGATTTTTTTGAATGAATTATGCATAATAAGACCTGGGACTCTACAGAACAGAGTCCGGTCCTGAAGCGTCTTGAAGCTTAAAGCTGCTCCAGTCACTTTATTAAGCGGCTTTATCTCAAATGAAATCATTGTAAGTTAGAAATAACGTATGTGTCCTTTATTAACTTTGTTATTGAGTAGTTGCTGTCGCACTGTATTACTACACTTATTCATACGGTTTATGGACAGCGGAGGGAAACGTGCACTTTCTGTCCATCTTTTCCCTCCCATTCCCTATTTCATAAGTGCGTCCTGCCCCAATGCCCTTCATCAAAGCTGAAATGGCATTATGGGTAATGTGTGTCCCCACACTACCCTCTAAAACAGCCTTTGATTGTTATACAGATATTACTTCCATTATGCTGCCCTTCAGTGCCCACATTAGCTGCTCTGTGTGTGTGTATGTGTGAGAGGGGTGGAGATGCTTTCATGAAGAATTAGCTGTTGTGTCAGTCAGTAACTATTGTGGTTTTGTGTCTTATTGAGGTGTGGTTAGGTCTAGGGTAATTTTCTTCAATGGTTGCTAATGGATGGTGTATTTCAGTGTGTATGTTTGGTTGTGTGCTAAAGCACTTGCTTACTGTTTTGAAGCTGTTTTTGTGTTTATTATTGTTTATGGCTTTGTTACCAAAGAAAAGGCATGAGAAAATCTGAGCTGCCTTGCGGGACAGCATTTTAGGCGTCATAGCCATGTGATGTTTATTCAGTGGCAGCTAAAAGCAGTGTGTTTTGTGGACTTGACCAGTTATACTGTTGCTATTGTTGTATACACAACTGTCTTATCATACGTCTTAATTATCTTGTAGGCTCATTTGTCTTTGTCCTACACAGAAATAACAATGATGAATCATATACAGACTGACACGTAAACTGCACTCTGTTTCTTATGACTGAATCAGTGAATGAAGTCCACCACACACACACACACACACACTGATTATGTGTTTAATAATCAGTTTCCCTTGTGGGGTTTGCTGGAATTTGGTCACCACAAAGGTAGAATTTTAGAGCTTGCAAATCACAAAAGAGCAGTCTTATAAAATACACACACACTGCTCTCAAGTACCCCTCTGAATGGCCATTTTGGTTTACACTTATCCACCCCTTTACACCAATCACACACACACACACACACACAACACACACATACTTTGCACACTCTGCAATCACTTCTCAAGAGATTTGAACCTGTGGTGCAATTTATTTGTTTATTGTGTGTAGTTTTTGTGTTATTATAATTTTGTTTTGTGTGTGTTAGTTATTCAGTGCATAACTGTAGACTTGATTAGACATGATTTCAACATGTTACACATACCTATACTGAGGCAATTAAATCACATACAATTGCCTCAGTATACACAATCAACACAAGTGTTGCTTGTGTGTTTAAAGCTTGTTTATGTTATGGGTGGTTTCCGAGGTGTTGTCAGGGTATATGTGATGGGTGTGTTTATATGCAGCTGCAGTTGAGATTCAAAATCAGTTAAACTTGTAAGCTTGTAAACCATTCACAGAAGAAGCACCTGGTGTAGGATGTTACTCCGAGCCACAGAATATACAGTGCAGTATTCAGATTGACAGCAGTGCAGTGTAGGAAGTTAGGTCTGTGTGCATACACACATGTTCTGGCATGTTTAGGTACAGGACTCTTGGGTGGCACTCAGAGTGGCAGTGCCAGCTGTTCCTGGCACAATGAGACCCAGCAGAGGCATTTACCATGTCTCTCTCTCGCTCTCTCTCTCTACCTTGACTCCATCAGAGGGAGCTAGAGGCTTAGAGGCTTAAGCCAGCTATCCTAACTTCCTTTTCCATGATCTGAAATCTTTATGTTTATGTGTACGCACATTTTAAACGAGCGTTGTTCTTTTTCAACACACTGCATGCTTTTTAACACCTGTTTATTTAAATAAATAAACCTAAGCTGACATATTGAACGGGTGAGTGTGTTCACTGTTTAAGCACAATAAATCGTTTAAAACCTTGAATTCACGCGTCTTATAAATCATTACGAACAGAAAGAAAAGAGTGGGACCTAAGCAGATTTAAGTAGTTTAACATTTACACAGTTCCTCATGAAAATGCATGAAAATATCCCGCCAAGATGAAGTTATTAAAGGTAATTGTCAGTCCACGAGGCTCACACAGTGTGTTCCATCACATTAAGCTAAAACCGTACAAAACATGATCATCCCCTTCAAACAGCCCCTGAATAATCAAAACTGAGCTTCTTATTAAAGTCACATAATTACCTCATCAAACTAGCAGCATACACGAGGGACACGTGTAAATAAAGACTCGGGATGACTTTGTAATAATAATAATAATATTTTTTACCTGTATGTTTTTAAAATATGACAGTTTATTACAATAGGTGCGTGTGATAACAGGATAACATTGAAATTCTACAAAAACAAACAAGCACATCCTGAATAGTGTGTTTAGTGATAATGTGTTTACTTGGAAATAAACAGTGATGCGATATTGATCTAAGGTTGTGAGATGTCTGCGCTGCACGCAGCCACTGCGGCTGACAGCTGTGTGTGTGTTTCGCTACGCAAATTTACACTCCAGCTGCAGACGCGCTTCAGATGTGCAAAGATGTACCGCAATGTTGCCATGGCAAAGTTTCAACGTTACGCCCCATGTTTTCAAACCTGGATTAATTAAAGTGTTGAGGCAGAACTACAGAACTACTTTAAGAGTGTCTTACAGCATAAATGCAGGTTTAACCTTAATCTTAATAAATGGTGAAATCTGTTTGTTGTCAAATCTGATCAGCTTGTGTATATTTCAATTGCTTGTATTTTGGTGAATCATTTTGGTGAATGCTACGTATTCAAATAGACAGTTACAGACTGTTTCGAGTTTACATCATGTGTTCTGTTTCACGTAAACATCTTCATGTTGTTTTCTTTTGAATGCGTGTTGTTTACCATGCATTATATGCCCTTAATTATGCTTCCCTTTATTTTCCAAGTTTTCGTTTAGAATGTACAAAATTTTTGCAGATGCCCGGAACCATTGCGTACATCACATTTGTTTGCTGTAAATAAAGTGAATCAGTGCAGTGTTTTGTACATGTGTGTCTGTGTCTAGTCTCGGCAGAAAACATTGAGAAGAGTTTGAGACAGATGGAGATGCACCTGCTTCAGTTAGAGAAGAATCTGGAAACTTCCAGCTCGACAGACGACCGGCAGGACCAGCAAGATGGTGAGATCTTTTGTCGTGCACAAACGCAACTCTAGATGTTGTTTCCTGATTTTTTCCTAACAGTTACTTGTGTCATATATTGTTTATTCATTGTTCTGCTAGCAGCATTGTTATTTCTCCAACACATGGTGGTAAACATTTCTAACACCCTTGTCAACGCACACGTATTCAGATACACAAATCAGAGTGTGTGTCATGGCGTGTGAATTATTTACATTCAGTGTCCCCGGACTGCATGTGGAACAGCAGACAGTGTGATAATGGAGTGGTACTCTCGTGTATTTGTTCCTCACCTTGTTCGCTCTTTTCCCGGCTGTCTGTCACTCAAAAAACACTTTCCTGTGGTCTGGATTTTGTCTCTGCAAATGACAAGCATCTGAATGTCAATGAAGAGCAGGCTTGCTGTCAGGGGAGTTACCCGGGCGCTACCTGACACCCAAATAAGGATTATTTACTATTGTGATAGGTTACAGTGCATCCTCTGTTTGGAGATTTTGGAGGTCTGTGGGGTGTACAGAAGCTTCATCTTTTACTCGCTATGGTTCTGTCAGGCAAAAGTAGTTTTCTCTTCTGTCTGTTGACGATGAGAAATGCAGTCCAGAAGCTCTTAACTCCGATCACTGAATTCTTGCGCTGTAAGTGTGTGGGGCTCAGGATCCTGTGAAGGTCTAAGGTGGATGTCTGTGTTTTGGGCCTGACCCGGCTGCTCTACCCTTCACTGACCTGGTCTGACTCTACCAAGGGGAGGTTATTATCTTGCTCACCAGCCACATAGTGGAGCGCGGTGGACTGTCTTTGACCCCACAGCCCTGTGCTTCTCTCACCCGAGCTGTTTTTTCTGTCTCATGCAGCCATTTTGTGGGTGCCCAACGTGCTTTTTGTTTTATTGTTATTCACTCTTGTTTTGTATGTTTGTGTTTTCCTCAGTCTGTGTGCGTGCCTGCAATTTCTGGAGTGCTTGACTGTCTAAAAGACAGGAAGCAGAAACAAAAGATACTTTGCATGTTTTGTGCTAATTGTGTTGCATTGTTTATTCTTTACTTGCCAAAGCCCTGTTTTATGCTTAAATGTGTTTTGCTTGATTCAATCACAAATGGTGCACTGGGCCTTAAATTGCGAGCGACTGAGGCAGCTTAGGCAGTGTGTTTCAGATCTGCGAGCAGTGTGTGTGTGTGTGTGTACAGTATACAGTATGAGAGTGTCTAACAAGCTCAGGTGTACAGAGGAAAATCAATGCTTTTTCAGCCCTTTGCACAAAGCCTCTGCTTAAGAGTCAGCCATGAGCTTCACTGTCTCTTTATGTAGTTCAGCTGTCTATCATTTAGAACAAAACCCACAATCCAGCCTCGCTCTCTCTTTCCCTGCCGCTGTTAACACCAGTAACATCCATACTGGTTTCTCTCCATCCTCTGAGCTTTTAACGCCACATCTGTGTAAAGTTAATGAAATCTCAGCTCTCTCTCTCTTTAGGCGAGCATGTCTCCTGCGTTACTTTCCCTAATCAGTGAGCTAGGTTATAATAATCTTTCCCTAACGTTTCCATTAAGTAGCATAAACATTAAGAATGTTATTTAATTAAGAACGTTATTTAAGTATTAAGAATGTTATTTAATTAAGAACGTTGCATAATGTTTTGCTTGGTCTTAAGAATGTCATTTAAACACTTTAATTCTGTAACTTTTTCAAATGTTCCAACTTAGGAATAACGTTTTTGGTATGTGATATATAATGTTAGAAAACGTTCTTCTAACATTACCACAAGAACTTTCTGGATAACTTTGAGAGAACTTTTTAGAGAACGTTAGTCAACATTCTGAGAACATTTCCTGTTAGCTGGGGTGTATGTTCGGAGTGTGTGAATGACCAGAAACAGCAGAGGAGACGCAGGAAGATCTCTTTGCTTATGTAGGAGGAGGAACTCCCTGAAGATTTCACGGGTGGGCCGAACAAGCAAAGCCTCTTCAGCCTGACTACCCTCCCCGTTAATGTCTTCATCATGAATAAGTCATGGAGGACCTGTTACAGTGAATCCTGAGCTGAGATGCGTGGGATAGAGAATGTCTTCACAGTCTCTAGATGTACACCTGTTATCAGAGTTCTGCCCCAATAGTCACTTTACCTGCCCTAGTAAGACCTGATTATGCAGATCCACGGTTGAGGTGAGCATACAAATACACTGTTGACTGGAAGGACAGGAGTTACTGTAAAGTGAAGCTGCTTTACTTCAGCACACACACGCATGCACACGAAACAATCCCTTCCTGTCCCCACACAGTGATTCACAGTGATCTCTGTCTTTCACACATACACACACAGACACACTCAAACAAACAACAAATCTCATGATATTTTGTAGCAAGTTTAAAAATAGGTTTTTGGACACTGGTTTGACGTGTACACACACACACACACACACACAACTGTGGTGTGTGAGGCTTCAGCATCCAACTGGATTGCTAATTAAAACATATAAAAGTCAGAATATTATGTATGATATTTGGAGAAAGATGTTCCATCTTTGCACAGATATTTCTGACCTTACAGCAGGGATTAGACCCAGATTATTCCTCTTTCATGTCAGCGTGTGTGTACGTGAGGGACAGAGCATGTGCAAGACATAAAGTATATGTTCTATACATGTCATGTGACTGAGCCTTTTGGGTTTTTTTTACCTTTTTTTTAGAGATTTTTACTTTGTTTTTCTTTTGTTCTTTTCTTTTGATTTTTTTATACTTCCTGCTGCTCATTGATTTTTTTGGTTCTTTCTCTGCCTTTATGTAGATGGACGATTCACTCTCCTTCTGAGGGAAAAACTTTGATCTCCATCAAGGAATGTTGCACATCTCGCACCTTATGTTTTATGTGCACGCGCGCATGTATGTGCATATGTTGTGCACGTAAACTTCTTAAAGGGAAAGTACCCAAAAAAGGCTTTTTTCCTCAACCTCATATTCTTCCAAACCAATGTGGTATGATAACTTTTGTTGCTTTTTGGTGATTTAGTCTTCAATTAAATAGTAAAGAGAGAAAAGAAATCACAGCCTCTTAAATCCATAACTGGTTATTTACAGGTTCCTGGTTGAAAATCCATTTAGTATATGGAGCTAATATATGCTGTAAGAATTTACATTTTCTGTTCAGTAGAAGAAAGCCAGACATCAGAACATCATGAGGGTGGGGAAATAAATGTACCTTCATAATTTGGTGTAATTATTTCTTTAAAATGAATGAATCTGTTAAAGTAAACAATACTGTTATTGTTGCTCATATTTAAGGCCAGGAATTTAAACATGAACTTGGGGTTAAGGTGAGACATGAACCGTATAGATGAATCAGAATATCAAAGTGACATGAGGACGGGCGCTTAGCAACCTTTAGTAAAGGTAAACACCATTATAATTCAGTCAGAAAAGTGTGAAATATCCAGTTTACATCAGATCTGGATGAATTTAGGAATCATTTTCTGAGTGTGGAACATAAACGCTGGTTTAAATGACTTTCCTACATTTACTGCAGGCACACTAACCATCTATAATTATGTTTATTGGTGAGTAAAGGGCCTGTGTGCATACTTCCTGATAAATGAAAGCTTTGCATAGCCTCATACTGTACACACAAGCACAGTTGTAATTGAATAAATAGCAGTCGATACAGAGCTTAGATCCGTGCAGATTTACAGCCGTTATTAGCGGTGATTAAAATTCCGGGACTTACGCATTAAAATGTGTTTTGCTTTCTGTATAAGAGAATTACATAACATGAGCGTGTAGCAGTGGAAGTGTACTGTGAACGGTTTACGTTTCAAACACGCTTTAGCAGGTTTACTAGATATTCGTTCCGCGTGCACACTGTAAAGTTTAAAACGTTTAAATGCCGTGAATATGTGTACGTAATTTTTCCTGCCACAGCGGTTAGCATTGATATGTACAGCAATGATTTAGCATCTTATGGCTTCATAAGGTTACCTTACTTACTAACTATATACAACACACAAGAAATGTAAAAATATATGTGTAGATTTATATATAAAGAATAAAGAGTCAAAGTAATGGGAGTAGTGGGAGGGCTGAAAGCTGTAAAAATATAAATATGTTTGAGTAATATTATAATATTATTATATAATTACACTGTAGAGTAACATTGCCGTATAAGAACATGTTCTGTTGTGCACTATTGAATATGAGGAATATTCTTTAAATTTTTTAGTGCTTATTTTCTGCTGGTTTCTCCACACATGTCAGAGATCAGCACCAGAGCTGGAGATGTTGAACATGGTCACTCTGTATCTCAACATGCTCGAGTGTTTCTCCGTTAACCTCAAGAAGACCTCAGTGGTGGAGCTCTTACTCCTAGTTGTTTACCTCAGCAACTTCAAAGTCATGTTCAAGGTAAGCCACCCACTTCAAGCCTGGTCTATGTGTGCGTGGGTTTAGCTACGCTTTTTATCCTCTCGTGGTGCCGTTATGCCTCACAAAATCCAGAGTCACGTCAGTGCCGGGTTCAGACCGCCTCATGTTTTCAGGATCATGCAGTGGCCCCATTCCGGCTTCTGGAATAGCCTGACTTTACGGAATATTATCTGGTTATTTCTCCCTCCAGCCCTGAATCCTCACAAGCCCCGTTTCCTGACCTGCTCTAACAGGAGGCTGCAATGTGTATGGTATCAGAAGAATTAAGAGGCCAGGGGAATGCTGGGTAATTAGCACAAAATATTGCTTGTCCCAGTACGGCGACTGTCTGGAGGTTACACAAACGCTTTTGAGACTAAGTGCTTTCTGCCTTGTGTGTGTGTGTGTGTGTGTGCGCGTGTTCTTAAACACGCCCCTCATTTTTATTCTAGAAGGTTCTAGTGCACTAATTTGACAAAAGAGAAGCCGCCTGTCTCCGTTATGAAAAGCCATTTGAAATGCAAAGTTATTTTCCACATGGCTGCTACAATGATGAGACGAATCTCGTCGCCTTTATTATTTTAAATGATTTCATGATGGAAATGCTGAAATTTAGGGAGCGAGCTCATGCTAGGTCCACCATCAGCTGCATGATAATGCACTCCCGTGGTGCCTCTTTGAAACCTGTTCCCAGCGCAATAAAGAGCAAGAAACCGCAGCTGCCAGTCTCAATGAGCGGACTGTACTGTAGTTTGCACCTTCACTGTGGAAATTGCAACAAAGATTAAAGTTAAAATGGACCAAAATTCAGCAGGAAGGTGATATACTGTCACGCTTGAGAGCAGATTTCTCGTTTGTTTCTTGTTTTATAACCTCTTGTTAAAGTCTGCATGAACCCGAAGATGCAACCGACTCTTCTTCAGTAGTGAAACAGAAAAACGGAAGAAAAATGAAGGGTGTGGCTTGTTGCTTTACACTGTGAATTAATTGGCTTTCGGAAAGTAGGCGTTTCAAAAGCACACATCAGATTACCGTTGGATGGGAGAGGTTAACAGCTCTGGCTCCGCCCAAGCCATCGGACTGATGTCATTAGAGAAGGTCTGCTGTTCCAGAGGGGAAGTACGTAATGAAAGATTACATGAACATGCAAATGAATAGAAATGACAATGATGTTCACAAATTAATATTTTTAAATGAACACTGCAACATGTGCACTCATTATGTGCTATTGTTGCCATGGCCTTACATCACTGTCAATCATCATTAACTTAGTATTGGCAAGAGTTTTACAATTAACCAATAACATGTGCAGCCTGCTGGACATCAGAAAGAAGTTTCAGAGGCATGAGTTTCTAAAATTTAATTAAATAATAAAACAAGTATTTTTTCTTTTTGATAAATCAAATGTAATTAGTGTAAGAAAGTCAATAAGGGTCCGGTTTCATTTCATGTTGGCTTTAATTATCCACTCTGAGGCCTTTGGTTTAAAGCGGTTGATCTTTTTTTGTCCTCTTGTCTCTCGTCCTCTCTTTCTCCACTTCTCTCGCTCTCAAACAGATTGTCTCTCCCTCTATCAGCTGATTATTCCAGGTCAGTGCGTTTTCAGGCCTCAGAATCATCTTGTGTAAATCAATGGTGAGGAGTGGCCGGGGACCGGCTGTAGAGCAGGAGGCTCCAGGCCTTCATACACGCTCCGCAACTGCAACAGACCATGCACGGCAAGCACTCGCGCACATGCAGATGTGCAGCCATGCATGTGCTCGCTCTCTCTCTCTACCTCTACCTATCTTTCTTCAACTCCAGAATGACATTGTTGGGATGTCTGTGTTTTGATGGATATTGTTTTCGGCATTGCTCTACTGATTCCCAGAGTGAAGAGACACACACACACACACACACTTGCTTACTTCCGGTCCCATTTACCGGACACTGTTTTTAGGGAGGAAAAGAGAGACCAAAAGAGAGCTCAAGAAAGAGACAAATACTGGAGTCATATGGAGAATTAAATGAAAAGGTAAAGAACAGTGCCAGTGCAGCAGTGAATGACCGCTTGTGCCTGAATAATTCAATTCTGCTCGCGGGTACATAAACCTGTGATGCCTAAACGTGCTGTTTAGAGTATGCAGATGTGATTTGAACATTCAGCATTCAAACACTGTACAGCTTGGCAGCATTGATTCGATCATTTGAATGGCCCCTGTCATGCCAAAAACTCTGTTTAGGTTGGCAGATGTGATTCAGAAACGCCTATGACGCCTCAAAATGCTGTCTAGGGAAATAGCTTTGATCTGAGCGGCCTCATGATGCCCCAGAACGCGTCTAGGTAGGGAGCTTTGATGTGATCATCTGAACACACCATGATGCCCACAGTGATATCTAGCTTTGATTTGACCGTTCAAACACCACTGTGATGTCCAGAAATGCTGTCTAGGTGTCTAGGTGTAGCTTGGTGTGTGTTGGGACGCGTCACTTATACACCCTAATTGCCAGATCCCATTCCATGCTTTTTCTCTTGATATATATGGGTGTCTTAAGGGTGGCCAAATCTGCAGTATTGGGATTTATTATAAGCTTGAAAAGCCGGGCGGCCGCATTGCGATCTGCGCTTTTGAAAATGAAACCGCACGGATTTGAGACAGGACTCCTCGGCAGCATAATAGTAATTTGATTTCACACCTCGCGCTAAGCTGCGGGATGTTCTGGGAATTTATAAAATATTGAAAAAGCGCCTAAAAAGGGGCGAATTGTTCTAAGCAGCCCTTAATTGTGAGGCTAAAGATCAAGAG
>JAZGTI010009825.1:0-12577 GCA_036877585.1 Botia kubotai
ATGAGTATGATGAGTATGATGTAATCATGAGTATGACAAGTATTGTCACAGGTTGCCGGACATTGCTGCGCAGTTTACTAGTGTCCTGCATGTTTGTTATGTGATGGCTAGAATGTTGAATATTAAGTCTTCAAGCACAACTAATAATCTACTAAAGTGTTTTTGGTTTCTAGAACAATCTCTCCGTGGCATTAAGGTTAAACTCCAACATGATCCTCACCTGCAGATGGACGTAGTCGTAATCTTCCATCCAGCTTTTAACACACTTCTCACTGTTCATGTGTGCTTTGTCCTGTGGTACAGGGAGAGGTTTGCTCTGACCTCTGCAGGTGTTGTCTTCCGCTGGATTGCGGGTGAAGGGGTGAACGATACCTTCAATTGGTGCTTTTCGGAACAGGAGCTCCGCGCTCCCTCCTATCGTTGATGCCAGCTGTTTGGCATCATCAGGCACTGTTCGTGACACCATTACAAAACGTTCTAGTTCGTCACTCTTGTTCTGTTGCTTAGCACCCATTGCCAGGATATTAAGAGCCCAGCTGTTGTTCTCTAGAGTCTGGTGTGTTTGTTGAAGAATCTGCTGAGAATCTTCCAGACGTTGTAACTGTCGTCTCAACTTTGAATGCAGTCCTGAATCAGACAGCGTGGTGGCGTTTGCTGCCGCCCCTCGGCCAAACGCAACGAACTCCATGAGTGCACCCTTGACATGCTCCAGTGAGACGCGGACTTTGTTAGCGTGACATTCCATGAAGTTGTATGTTCGCCAGTGTGGTGAGGCAGCTAGAGTTTGCAGCGCACAGACAGAAGAATCCAGACTTTGTTGGAGGCGACCTAACCGCTGTACCGCAGAGTCCAGGTCCAACGCCAGACGGCCCTCTGCGGGGGAGCTGGCTGAAGAGGAAGAGGTGGACATACTGCTACGAGTACTTCCTGTGCTGGACAACGACAAGCGGTTGACACCTTCGGTCATGTCTGCAAGGGATCGAGCATCTGCTGGCGGTACGTCATAAATGGTCTTATTCTTGTCTTGTTCTGCAGAATCAAGTCTGTTCTGAGACGAAGTTATTCCACGTGGAATGTCATATACGTCCTGAGATCCACCAGCAGCAAGTTGACTAGCAGGAACATCATAGATTCCATTGCTATCATTCATGGCCATTCGGGAGACAGGCTCAGAGCTGGGCGGGAAGTCATAGTTGGAGCACGGGGAAGCCTTGGACAGAAATGTTGGTGGAATATCATACATACACTCCTGCTTGTGCTTCAGAGGCTGTGGAAAGTCATAATTCCCTTCATCTTGTGCAGCGTTGTTCCGACAAGGAGGCGTGGAATATATCTGTAAGAACAAGAGATTCATTAGGCACAAGAGTCAGAAAATGCTTTACATGTGAACATAACATTTATTTTATACAATTCTACAAGATTTGTAACATATTTAAAGATTGTTTTCCCAAAATTGGTTGTTGAGAGTCTTAAGGTCTCTTTCTTCATTTCCATCATCTTAATCTTAAACCTTGAGCCGGACCAGGAAAACTCTAGTTAAAACTTGACCGGGCGATGTAACGGAGGACGCGGGCAGCACCAAAAGCACATCGGCCAATAAAAAAACACAGTGGCCTGTAAGTGATTTCAGTCATGCTTAAAATCTAACTTTAAGAGTAAGTCTGGGCTTCCACAAGCCCTGATTAAATCGCACACTAATGCCAGGTTTCCACATACGAACAATTTCTCTGAAACAAACTCGCAGGGCTGTGCTGTGTTGCGTCAAGAACAGTGGTGAAATATAAGAGGGGATTCAGCACAATTATTGTGTGTTTGACCTCCTCGCAAAGTTAGAAGCTCTGTTCTGAGTTTGACTCCATCACTGCTGGCAAGCTAAGCTTTCATTTACAAACCCGGAGAAAGTAATACAGATCTGAGTATTTCTTCCTACTCATAACAACCTGGAAAATAACAGCATTCTGTTACAAAATAATGAACAAAGGCAGCATTCATGAGAGATCATTTAGACATTCATGTACTTTGTCTTTCTGGGGTGTTCTGATTGGTTGCTAGCTGGTTGCCCAATTTAAGTTTCTATGGTATCCTATGATATGATTGGGCCTTTAGTCTATATACTATATAAGTCAATATACTACATACTAGCAAGCACCACTAATTATCTAATTATCAATGATCAACATTAATATAAAGAACTTAACAATCAATAATCAATACCTTTTGTGATGGCGGTATGTCGTACAGTCCTCTCGGCTGATGATTTTGGGAGGGTGGAGTGTCGTAGAGGCCCTGTGTTCTGGTAGTTTTGTGTTCTGTCTGTGTGCTAGCTGGAATATTGTAGACCTGTACAGAGTGTACAGTGTGTGTTTAAGTGAAGGAATGACTGTGGTACAGGTTACACCAGGTTTAAACGAGACGCTTACCCCCTGTGTACGAACTGGAGGAACATCGTAAAGGTCGTGTGAGGATTCGGGAGCAGGACTGTACGCATATGTTTGGCCCACACGGATCGGGGTCACCACCTACAAGAGACAAGGGAACAGTTAGAGGACATTATTAAGAGCCAGAGTTCAAAGAAATATTGGTCCAGCAATGGTCCATAAATATGACAGGAAAAATAAAATGCAAACATGTTATATCACCAACTATTTAGAGTTTAACTAGACTCTAGTTAAGCAAACACTGACAGACACACCGAAACTATTAAGACAAGAATAATCGCCACAGATGAAAATGAAATGGCTTCAATATGAATGATTTGAATGTCATTAAAACGCTTGTGACTGATGTCCGCTCGGTGTGTGACTCGTCACCAGCAGTTATCTGTCAACCACATCCGACCTCTTGACCTGTTTATGGCTTTGGTCTGAAGCCACGTGTAGTTTTACGTGGAGGGTTTAATGACTGATTAAACCAAGTAGATCTTCTCACCTTCTCTCCTCTAGAGATCAAACTTTCAGACAGACAGAGGAATTCTTGGTATGTTTTTGGTTTCTCCAAGCGGTGGTCTAACACACCAGCACAGCTCTGCTGTCACCACACCGCAGAGTTCACTGACAGTTCTTGAAAATTAAAACCATACGTGTGACATCCTGTCTAAGAGAAACACACTCCGTTTCAAATTCTACATAGGCAGCTGCCTTCTAAGGGCACGTGTAAAAAACAGACTCGACCCACAAATGATTTAATAAATCTTTGGCCAGTTAATGCAGCGTTACTTCAATAAGCATGAATCTATATTTTGTGCACATATTTTTCATACATGTGCATCAGTTTTGAATGAATCATTTTGTTTGTTTGTTTATCATACATGACATCTTGGAATTTGTCCTCCAAAAAGGTTTTAAAACAGCCTCTGTGTCAGGACAGCCAGTGATGATGTCACCTCTCCTTCCATTGGAATGTTCTAGAGCAAAACCTCTTTTAAAAGTGTGTCTCTCCTCCTATCTCCACAATAACTGCATGATAACTGAAGCGGAGAACTCTAAAGCCACAATCCATCTCAGTAACTGTGGTAATTGTAAAAGCTTTCCTTCAGTCTCACACACAGATCTCTCCTGCGCTTCTGACCCTCTGGAGATGAGAACACTCAGATGGTTTTCATAAGCACGACCGTCACACTCATATTTTTGTGAGTTTAGGTGCACATCAGTGACATGTTCCTGTTCATAAATCAGCAATCTGGAACTCCAGGATCAGCAAAGTTCAGCAATTACCCACATCTCCCAGAGTCTTCCCATCGGTCCTAAATCACCTCAGCTTCCCAGACTCCTGGGAGAATGAAGTGATTGTAATGGAGAACAAGTGGGTATATGATGTGTACATAACCCAATCCCTCCTCCATCAGCTGCTGTGTGTAACTGAGAGTAAATACAGTGGAACCACAGAGAGGTGTGAAGTGTGATCTGTAGGCAAACATGTTCTCCTGTCCTGGATTCTGTTACACTCTGTCTGGGTGTGTGTGACTAATACCGGATCAGATGTGAATCTGAACACGACCTGTGGCAGTCATTTCTTTATCTGTGGAGAATAACAGGGCTGATAAAACCAGCAGGACTCAGAGACGTGTTTCCTCCACTCACCTTGGCTTTCAGTGAGCGATGTTTAGACTAAAACTGTGAGCAAAGACTAAACAAACTGTGACTGAATGTGAGTGACTAAATACTTCATTAGCCACAGAAATCTCTGTATTACAATACAAGCCCATACAAAGAAAAGAACTGCCATATCTGATCATTAACCTTTAACTTGGTGACAAGTATGTCTGCAGCTTAAGATAAATCACAATAATCTGTTATTTAGAAGGTTTCTCGCACACTTTGAGAATACACTCGTCGTTTAGGTTGTTGAGACAATATTTGAGCAGTTAACAGGAAGTTTCCAGCAGAGGAAATGATCATTTTCTTCACACCTTTATATATGCTTGACTGTCTCTCCAGAGACCCTGTTCATCACAGACTCGTCTGTCTCCTTTATAAACCAGCTGAAGATGATGTTGGCAGCTCAAACATGCGAGTCAAGCCACTGGTTTCATGCAGCAGTCAGTATTCATCAGTACAATCTCTTCTATTAAAAAGTGTTGAAACGTCCCCCAAAGGAACCAGAGAAAAACACATGCAAACGCCATGTCAACCACTAAGTAAATCATTCAGGACACCTTAGAAACCACATGGCAACCACTACAACACCCTGGCAACCACTACAACACCCTGGCATTTGTACAACAAGCACCAATGGCTTTGTTCTTAAAATGTACTGTTTGTGGCAATTTATTTCTAGAAGAAACTAAATTCTAACTGAACTTATGACACAAATTGTACTAATTGACTTTTTAGACAGCAATAAGCAATATGAGATAATCAACAATATTATAGTTCTGTTCAGGTCTTTATTAATGATAAATGTTAGCAGCAAAAAAAAAAAAATTAGGATTCCTGAAGCTGCTGGAATCTTCTATCTTGATCTGTTGTGTGACTCTCTTCTGCTCTATTCTTCCAGCGACAGAAAAAAAAACTTTGTCCTATTATTAAGTCAAACTCATCAACAAAGACAATTAAATGTTAAACCCTCAGAGAGCACGAGACTCCTGCTAATTTTCAACCATTAATCTAATGAAGCGTAATTCATTTTACATCACACAGTATATTAAAAAATGAAACAAAGATTTCATCTTGAATTACAGAAGGTAAGGAGGTAAACAATGGAGGGAATTCTGGGATTGCAAGAAGAGATGAAAAACAGCCGTGAATCTGTTGAAGGGCTCATGACCTCATTCTGGGACCAATCACATCAGCTAATAACATCCACACTGAGAACCGTTCTAAACGGAACCAGAAAATGTCAAGAGGATGTTCTATCAAGAGGATGTTTTAAGTATATTTGCATGAATTCAACTGGGGTTTTGAGGAACCTGTCTGAAAACAGTTCTGTTTGGGAAACACAGAAGCAAGATTTTAATTGTTGACAGGTAACGCAGAGAGGAAACTAGTACTAAACTCTCACGCCAGCACTGAGTCATGAAACTAATGCTTAACTACTGTGTGTCTACTTTAGATTTCTCCAGAAGGGGATTGTTAACCTGTGACCAGTCTACACTCCCAACAAATCTTAACAGTATCTCCTGGAGACAGAAGTGTACAAACAAAAAGCTTTGGCGTAGTTGTTCAGACAAGATGTAAGGAGAACAAAACCTGGTCAGTGGAGATAACAGATTGCCACAACCCATAGAGTGAGCAGAACATTATGATTCAAGATCTGACTCATGAAGTTAATCCAAACAAACACCCCCAAACGAACAGTGGACTAGAGAGAGGAAATATTAGACACTTACAGTAAATGGGGACTGGAGCTGTTGATACTGTCATGCTGTCATTCAACTGTTATTCACTGTCACTCTTATGTGCATCAATTCACATTCAGATTTAAAAGGACAATAGGGGGAGTAAATATCATTTTAAATTTTGAGTCCCTTTAAGTGACTATTTCTGGACTTTTTAACATGGAACAACACACTTATTTATCAAAATAGTAATAACTGCTTTCCTAACAAACAGAACTTCTGGTATCAACCAGACTCGGGCACCAATGGGACAAAGATCTCATGTCTCTCCAGGCCCAGTTCTGTGAAGCACTCTGTGTGATTCTTTGAGATGGGATCAGACTGTGTCTGGCATAAACCGAGCTGCTGGACGGTCTTAGATCACTGACGGACAAGACCGACCCACTCAACAAGAGTCAGATCTTAGCAACCAGAGCCTTACAGTGTGTCTCTATGTGACCAAATCCTGCGCTGTGCCAGCAACAAACATCATCCCCTAGCATACAGCATTACAACATTACCAGACCAGACCCTGTCTGCAACTAAATCACACAATCGAGAACTACAAATCTACAACTTTTACGTTTTTTAATTAAAAGCAAATCAGTTCAGAGTTGAAAACTTCTATAACAATACTCAAGCCAAAATCCATAAATTAGCAGTAAATAAAAATACTACATTAATTACTTTCTGTATGTTCTTATAAGATATACACAGCAGGTTATTGACTGTAATAAAATGACTATCAATAATCTGAGTTGTCATCTTTCAGCACAGGAAGTCAGATCAGGAAGGAAACTGTCACACCTTCAGTTGAGTGTTTCAGTTTCACTGGTGTGAGATCTCTCAGCATCACACTTTCAGATGTTACACTCCCTCACCTAGAGGAGCTGCCCAACTCTCCTGCTGACTGCTGAGAAAACACACCACAGACACACAACCATCCCTCACAACTCAAGACCCGAGTCCATACAAGATGAGTTGCTCAAGGAAAACTGTTCCTATCAACACCATTTGTGGTGTGTAACCTTGACAACCCTGTTATTTACCTAGACTGGAGACTTGTCCATATATATAAATGCTTTAAGTTCTCAGTAGTTCTTCAGAAGTGGGTCAGTGCTAGTATGGATGTGGTTGGTACATGCGTGTATGTGGGTGAGATATCCGGAAAAATAACAGTTTAAATTAGCATCCATGAGTAGGTGACACAGTTTTTATGAATGACACATAAAAGCTCTCTTTGTCTCTCACGCACACTGTACAGTGTACTGTACACTTTCTCAGTGTGTTCGCTAGACAGATCTCCTCTGTTTATTTTTCCATTCCTGCTGTGGTTTGTCTGGCACATCGGCAGGAGATTATAAAACAGCTAAAGAAAGTGATGCGGCGGAGGGCTGGACACGGCGCGCTCGCAGCTCAGGGCCAGAACAGTGTATGCTTCAGCACAGACACTCTTTTAATCAGACTATAAACAAAGAGGCTGCAGGGATCATGAGATCAGACTCATGGGTCAACAGGCCAGTGTAAATGAACAGTAGATCTCTGTAGAGTCGAGAGATGAACCTAACCTAAGGTTTAGGTTCCTACCTTGGAAGGAGTCCCATCCACAGCTAGCGCACTCCTCTGTGCAACCTGGTAGGCATCCTGGGATGGAGGGATCTGATAGATGCTCTGCTCTTGAAGGCTCTGGTGAGAAGGCGGGACCTGGTACACACCCTGAGGGGTCAGCGGCCTCTGCTGCACAGCCTGACCCTGCGGGGGGGAGGGCGAGGCAGACATCTCACCTTCAAACATCGGTCCTATCAGAAGTTTGAGGCGGTTTCCAGGGGCGATGCCCTGTCGACCGTGGAGTGAACACAGCCACCATCCCTCCAGGCCGCCTGTGTTCTGCTCGATGACAGTGAGAATGTCTCCCTTTCGGAAGGCCAGCTCCTCTGGGGACTCGGGAATATTGTCATACAATGCCTTAGCCATCAGGTTCTATAGACACAAAGAGGAACACAAATTAGTTTGTTTTAAACATGTTTCTGATTCTCACTTTGCTGCTGTGAATTCATTGATTAGGAATGCTGTGGTGACAGATCACAAGGGAACAGGAAGTTAAGAAAACTGATGCAGGCACCCGATGGCCAATCAGAATTTTAGAGAGGTGCCTCAGTTGTTCAGTCACTGTTGTATGATCTTGGATCTATATAATTTTAGTCATATTTGGTGGGTTCTTATCCAGGGTGCTGACAGGAAAACATCCCTGTAACTGCAGATCAGAGGTCTGCTGAGAGTCGACTCCATGTTCAAAAAATTCAATAATAACTTGTGTTTTCAAACTCAAAGACTGGTTGAGTTGTCCTAGATCAGACTCAGAAAATAATCTGAACACCTGCTCTTACTGTATAGCCAGAACAATTCTCAGAGCCATTTCTCTGTCAGTCACTGGAAACCGAGAGATGAAAGAACACAACACAACTCAAAATTCAGGTCATCTTGTGCCAGTCCACAGGATAACGATCCTTTCAGAGTCTTCCAGCACCAGCCATCTGATGTCAGATCTGGTTCAGCACAGATCTGGTTCAGCACAGATCTGGTTCGGCACAGATCTGGTTCAGCACATACATTCAATTCACAATCCACATTTAATTCAGACACATTGCTGAACACCCCACATTCACTTCAAACAGGGTGTCTGTTAGCTGTTCCTCAGGTTCTGTCTCAGCAGAGAGTGTGTGTGTGTGGGGGGGGGGGTGTGTGTGTGTGTGCGCGCCGTCATTTGCTTCCCACAATGCTAAGTAATCTGGTTCCCACGTGAACCTTCCTGTTTGAGCAGCATTATTATCTCTGATTGGGCGTCTGGTCGCATGGCTATTGTCTCACACTCACAGCCTTGGTCACTTGCATTAGAGCATGACAACAACCCCCACTGAGGGAACCACAGCGTTAATGCAGTCTTCTTAAAAACCTGACCTCTGAGGTCACCATTTTGTCATTTAATTCAGCCTGTTGGGGGCTTATTTGTTCAGAAATAATACAACAAAACCTAATTAAATAGGAAACAGAGATTTGCATTAGAAAACATCACCAAATATGCATTTAATAAGGTGCTTGAATGTGATGTTTGCTTGTGCAAAACGTGACTAAACAATGCTAGAACGTTCTGAGAGCTTGTTAGCACATTACTGTGTGGTTGCTAAGGCATTACTAAGTATTGTGGGTGGTTGGTAGGTGGTTACCTTCTAGCCCTTCGAGTTTTAACCCTCAGCCCCTTTAATTAAAGTTGTCTGCTGTTTTATCTATAGAACCTTGTCAAAATGTGTAACAGAACTGACAGGCCGCACTGCTTTGTAACTGTTACTACACGTTTTATTGTGCCAATATGTGTGTGCAAAAAAGAAGAAATGTATTTAGAGTACAATGCAACACTGTAATTTTGAAGAAGTACCACAAACACACACACACACGTCAGGTTAAGTTTTTTTATACGACCGTCAGAAAATCTGCTTTATCTGCAGAGAAATAACACTCCAGTCATTCATGACTGTCGTAGCATAGCAACAGAAACAGAGACAAACACAGCACAGGTAGTTTTGACTACACACAAGTCCTCTTATGTATGTAAGAGACATATCACACACAGGTGATAATAATAATGTTGCGTGTACATGAAATGATCTAAGCAGCATTTCCTGCCCTTAGCAAACATGAGTGCTCAACATTAGCCAGTGACCTTTGAACCCTCAACACTTCTGGAGCATTCCTGAGGATGATTTCCTGAAAGAGATCTTTTAATGACATGTAAAGCTTCACGTTGGCCCTCATGTGCATTCATAAAATGAATGTGTGTTTACCGGCTATTGAAACCTCAGCATCGCGACACAGGGACAAAAACAGACTTGTCCAGGAGTGCACAACAAACAAACGTTAATTTAGTTGTCTATAAGGTGCAGGTTTGATGAGGTGCAAGACGTCTTGAAATTTGTTGAGTTGTGTCAGGTTTAAGAGCTCGGCTTTGGTTCAGCTTTCCACACCTTAAGCAATGTGTTTACATCACCTCTTTGAGACGTTTGGGAACTCATGACTCATCCAGTTCTAAATAAAGACGTTTTCTGTGGCTAGACAGTTTGTGTTGTGTAATCAACCCTTTAGTTTGTCTGTACATCAGTGCCAGACCCAAAACCTCCAGAACTCTTACACAATCAAATCACAACCACACGGGAGACCTTCTTCTTCTTTAGCTCTCTCTCATTGGGTGGTTTTGGCTTTGGCCCAGTAAAAGCATCAAGACTGTTCAAGGAAGTCATTAAATGAGTGCAACAAAATGCACCAGTGAGGAATTCCCCCAACACACGGCTGAATTCTGGTCCCTGAGGGCACAAAACGCACAAGCAAAAATCATTTAACCGTATAAGCAGAACCCTCTGCCTTGTGAAAAGTGGTGTGTTCCTCAGTTCAAACAAAGCAGCGTGGAAACTACGGCCAGCTCACTTTAACGTCCCGCGGGGGGAGGCGTGTGGACCAGTAAGACCAGTGAACCAGCCCCATCATTTATCCTCATTTCACTCGAGTACATACAGCAGATAATTACAATAATGACTTTAATAAAGACCTGATGACTCAACCGGCTGTTGTGCAGACTGAGAGAGGCCTGGAACAAACAGGGTTGAAAAACTTTCTTTAGGAAAACTAAATGGCCTTGGTACAAAAGTTCTTAATTTGCTCAGAATAACTGTTGAGGTAGTTCTGCTGTGACAGTTTAACAACATGGGAACAGCTAATATACAAGTTCACACATGACAGTTTATAGAGGCAGTATCTAACAGACAAGTGAACCTGCACGTGAAACTGCCCCCCCCCAAACAGCTAATGACAACAAGAACATAAAGCAGCCTCGATAATTTCATAACCGCAAACAAAACACCACAGAACGCTTGACCAATAACTGTGTAAAATGACACAATTATAGATGAAATTTAGTTTCTGGTCTAATTTCAGATGAAATATTTCACATTAAGAACATTTAAACATTTTTAAGATCATAATCATTTTGACATATGACAGAAAAGTAAATATAAAACATTTTTTTTATGGCAGGATTATCATTTAAAGAATGACACTGCATGAGGATTAAATCTGCTGGTTTATACACTGACTGATCTGGAAACTTCCGGCTGACCTGAGGAGCCAGGAACACACTGCGACACATTTTTTGATGTCATTGGCATCACTTTGCATACTGGCTAATCAGTGAAGGACAGGATGAGTTGTGTGACTTCAGCACTGGTGTGATGTCAGAATTATTCATCCCTCTCATTTCCCCTGAGCTTTGACTAACCCACTCGCCCACATTTCAGTCAGCATCAGGGCCTACAGCACCAGTAAAAACCCCCACCCACCAACCAGATAACTAACACCCTAAACCACACAACTGTTTCTTTAAACCTGCTGTACATTTGCGGAAGGTAAAGTTAGTTTGGTTGTGAGTCTGCTGTAGACATGGACAAAACAGCACATGGGATGCCCAAAATCCGTCAGAATCATTTCTATAAACAAAACCCAGATTGCTGAAGGTGCTGTGATGTCAACACATCTAATCAGTTTAATAAAGTTATGTTAACCGGCTAACTGTTTATTAAAACAACAGCAGTCTTAATTAATTGACTTCTTTTCTAGTCATTACTTTTCTCTTTTAAACAAGTCTTGTCATAAATAATGTTTCGAAAGCGGCAACATTACGCTAACAACATTAAGCTCAGAACATAAAACTCAGAAACACTCCTGCTAGCTTCATCCAGCAGAGGGAGAAATATAAGAGGGATTCTATGTTGACCTGACTGTGTCTCTATCAGCTCTCTTGTTGCAATGTTATGTAAGCCGGCTGCGGACACTAAGAATTGCATAATGCTGTATTTGTAAGCTGTGTTTTTAAAACTCCAGCAGGCCTGCAAATGCTGAGAGAGGCTTTTTGTGGGTAGTTTTTATGTGGTGAGGGGTAACGGGGTTCATTCTTCCTGTGCGAGACTGTTTGAGACATAATTCCCCCTAAACCAGCGAGCAGCTTGAATGTGTGATAGATTTATGATGTCACAGCAGGGGGCGGTCCCTCAGGAGCAGGAGATTCATCCTCTCATGTCATCTTAATTTCACACTTCATCAGAATGACTGCAGGGCTCTGATAAACATGAGCTTGAGCTGTAAGTGACCCTCAGATGGATTTAACAGAGCAACCGTGTTCCTCTGACAGGTCTAAATGAAGAGAAAATACATTACAGTAAATATATATTGATAAATGAGGAGAGCAACAGAGTTGAAGGGAAAGAGTCTCACACCATCACATCGCCTGTATTTGCTTCCCTCATGTGCAGCTGTCAGAGTTCCAGCCCTGACTCCAGATAATCACTCCAAAAACACCACAAACCACAATCATCCTCCATTATATTGAAAAGACATTTCTCATCATAACTCCTGTCAATAAGGGCCATGTGTGGTGCTTATCTGTGATCTCTGCATTGTAGGAATGTTCTTTCAATGTATGACTAGAAGTCATAAACTCGTCATCAAAACATGTCCAAAGTGAAATGATGTTCTAAACAGAAAATGTGGGTCAAGCTAAAGAATGAAAGTATCATAAATGAACATGTGACCAGATCCTGAGCCAAACTGTAGCTTTCCATAATAAACAGACTGAAAGTCATTACAGAATTTGGAGGGTAAATGTATGACAGTATTTCAACTATTCACTGGAAGAGTTTCAGATGCTGGTCTAATGGTGTG
>JAZGTI010009826.1:0-18361 GCA_036877585.1 Botia kubotai
TTGGAAATGTAACCAGGTGACGTCCTTGACACCAGTGTCGATGTTTTCATAACGTTCTAAGAAAATCAAATTAACTAAAAGTATGGTGCCCTAAACGTTCAGAGAACATCCTGAATTTTTGTGATGGTCCCCCAATAACGTCCCCCAACCCATTAAAGAGCTCCACACCGTGACCTTCTCAGAACGGCCTGGGAACGTTACTAGGCAACGTCTTTAACACCAGCGGGACGTTCAGGGATCGTTCTGGGGACGTCAAAGTTTCCAATAAAGTATGGTCCCCTAAACGTTCAGAGAACGTCATGAATGTTTTGTGAAGGTCCCCCAAATAACGTCCCCCAACCCTTTAAAGAACTCCACACCGTTACCTTCTCAAAACAGCCTTGGACCGTTACTAGGCAACGTCCTTAACACCAGCAGGGACGTTCTGAAAACGTTCTTGGAATGTTACATTTCTAGCAGGAATACTGTTTAAGTTGGCAGTCTGAATACATTACCCTCTCATAGACCACTGAGAGAGGTACGAGCCTTCATCCGTAATGACAGATATATCTAATCCATGTCCATTTATTAAAATGTTCCAAATGTGTTTTATAATAATTTTTATTGTTTCATTGTTTTATTACATTTAAAGCTGCTTTGAAGCAATGCAACATTGTAAAAAGCGCTATATAAATACATTTTAATTGAATTATCGCATTTTCCGTATATATAGTGCAGCCCTTGTAATTTCAATATCGTGCAGTCTTGGAGTTTTGAAGGGGGGTTATCACCACTTTTGAGCTGAGCGAGTTTAGCAATTTGTAGACTAATACTTCCTGCTGTATCTTTATGCACTGTGTACAGTCTCAGTAACTTCAGATATAATGCCGAAGGTAAAAGGAGCTATTTTATTTGCTTTTTAATGTTTAAGGTGACGTAATCACAGATTGAGAGGCCAAAATTGACCTCTTTAATATATAAATCAGTACGTTAACCCAGGTTTCGACAATATAAATTATGATGTAAAATAATAAAGCCTGAATATCCAGGTTTAATTATTAAATCAGGGATAAATATGAACAATGTACAATCTGAAATCAGGGTTTCAAATAAACCCAAAATTTTCAGCTGTGAAAAGCCCTAGATTTAAATTAAATTGTCCCACAGAAGCTGAAGTCTGTTTGAGTAGTCTACACTGTTTGATTGGCAGGAGGGGAGAGGACCACCATGGAAAAACGTAAAACAACAAACTCCAGTGTGTCTGCAGAAGCCATGAGGTGAGTCTACCACACAAGCCTGCTATTTCCTTTGAACATTGCTGTGTAATTAAAAGAGCATGTAATATTAACAATAGTTACAAATATTAAAAAAAGATAAAGGAATGTTTATGAAGCCTATCTTTTGTTAAACACAAGGACAAGATAAAAAAACATGAAATGGTAATAATTTAATCGTATTTGCTTGATCTTGACACACAGTCTTTCCCAGGCGGATAAATCCGTTTCGGCAATGTGGTAGACGTGTGAAGTTCCACCCAACAGCGACATGTTTCACACCACTGCCTGCATTGGGAGTTTGAGTCTAAAGAGAGTGCACACTGACAAACAAGTTTGTGTTTTCATATAGCCTACTTTTCATTAACTTTCATTCTTTAGTTTTATAAATTTCTTCCAACTCTATTCACCTAACATACTCCCAATACTTTTTTAATCCTAATGTTGAACACTTAATTTTTTTATCATTTGAACCTAACAATTTACTCTTTGTTAGGTTAAATGTACCTGTGCTATCGTTAAATGTCATTTGGTATTTTGTTTTCTAATGCATTGGTATACTTTGTTTTTATTGGTTTACGATACATTTTACCTTGTATGGGGTGCTGTATGAAATGAATGAATGTATGCGTGTACCAGGGTCTTACCATGCTTCACATATCTGCTCAAGCATAAATCTGCATTACATGGACAAGTTATTGCTGGACGCTGGTGATTTTGTGGACGTAAATGCTAGTTGCCCTCACAGACACAGACCTTTGTACAGTGCTGACTGCTCAGAGTAGACTCCGCTCGCACCCATCTTATCTACCTTTGATTTTAAACTGTTGATTTCAAACTTGGCAAAAATGTTTATTGTGGTGAGTTGATGACATTGATATGACTATTGTGAGTCACAGGTATAGCGCCACTAACTGGTAACAGTAAGTGTCACTTAAAACACTTAAAATAGTCAACTTACATTTAGCCAAGTCACTTCAGACTCAGATATCAGAATAATGTGGAGACATGCTGATATAAAGTCCTAGAAGGATTTGTGATATCTTAAATTATGTTGCCATGGCATGGCATGCAAGACATCAAACTTTAAAGCCACATTCAGGTGTATTTGTGGTGCTTAACATGCTTTGACACACATCATACAGGGTTAGTTTTACCTATGGTCACCAAACTTGGTACATCTATTGTTCTCAGCAAGCTGGACAACTTTAAAATTACATTTATTAGCTCCACCCAACAAAACGTTGGTCATTTTGGATTCAATGTGGATTTTCTGGAATTCCAGGCTAAATTGCGAAGATTTTGCTGGTGCAATGGTGATGTAATAAATTTATGGTCAAAAAAGAAACAGGGAGTGGCTCATATCTTCTGCGTGTATTGAGTGATTTTGTTAAAACTTGAGCTTGATGTTTGGTCCTAGGGACTAATGACAGAGGTGGCTATTGTGAGTCACAGTCATAGCATCACCAACTGTCAGAAAGTAGTATGTCACTTTAAACATCATTTAGGAGTCGTTTTATATTTACCCATGTCACTTCCTACCCGTTTAGAAAAAAGGAGAGATATTGAAGATGCTAACCTGTGAACAGATTGTTTAGATCTCAAATGGTATGCAATCAATAAACGGCAAAAAAAGATACAGCAAGTGGCTTATATGTGCTGCCTGAATAGAATAATGTCATTCAAATCTGTGTTTGGTTGCATGAAAACCCTTCAGTTAAGAAAACCCTTAATTACAGTGCCTTGCAAGAGTATTCATACCCCTTGAACTTTTTTCACATTTTGTCACATTACAACCACAAACTTAAATGTTTTTTTATTGAAATTTTATGTAATAGACCAACGCAAAGTAGCACATAATTGTGAAGTGGAAGAAAAATGATACATTGTTGTAAAAAATGTAAGCAAATTAAAATCTGAAAAGTGTGGTGTGCATTTGTATTCAGCCTCCCTGCGTCAATACTTTGTAGAGCCACCTTTCGCTGCAATTACAGCTGTAAGTCTTTTGGGGCATGTCTCTACCAGCTTTGCGCATCTAGAGACTGAAATTTTTGCCCATTCTTCTTTGCAAAATAGCTCAAGCTCAGCCAGATTGGATAGGGAGCGTCTGTGAACAGTAATTTTCAAGTCTTGCCACAGATGCTCAATGGGATTTAGGTCTGGACTGCTACATTCCATTGTAGCTCATTCCATTGTAGCTCTGGCTGTATGTTTAGAGTCATTGTCTTGCTGGAAGCTGAATCTCCTTCCCAGTCTCAAGACTTTTGCAGCCTCCAACAGATTTTCTTCCAGGATTGCTCTGTATTTAGCTCCACCCAGCTTCCCATCAACTCTAACCAGCTTTCCTCTCCCTGCTAAAAAAAGCATTCCCACAGCATGATGCTGCCACCACCATGTTTTACAGTGGGGAYGGTGTGTTCAGGGTGATGAGCAGTGTTACTTTTCCACCACACATAACGCTTTGCATTTAGGCCAAAAAGTTAAACTTTGGTCTCATCTAACCAGAGCACCTTCTAACCCTGCTTTAAACTTCTCACAACTTTATCCCTGACCTGTCTGGTGAGTCCCTTGGTCTTCATGATGCTATTTGTTCACTAATGTTCTCTAACAAACCACTGAGGCTGTCACAGAACAGATGTATTTATACTGAGACTAAATTACACAAAGGTGGACTCTATTAACTAATTAGGTGACTTCTGAAGGCAATTGATTGGACTGGATTTTATTTAGGGGTATTAGAGTACAGGGGGCTGGATACAAATGCACGTCACACTTTTCAATTTTTTTTTGCTTAAATTTTGAAAACCATATATTATTTTCGTTCCACTTCACAATTAAGTGCTACTTTGTGTTGGTCTATCACATAAAATCTCAATAAAATACATTTAATTTTGTGGTTGTAAGGTGAGAAAATGAACAAGTTCAAGGGATATGAATACTTTTGCAAGGCACTGTATAAGGTTAAAGGTACCCTAAGTGAAACATGGGTTGCTAGAAAAACCTAAGGTTCACTTAAAGTTTTTATTTCTTTGTGTCCAATAATATATGCTAAGAGATGGCAGTCAGTGCTCTATTTACAATGCAAATTTCCATGTAACAGATTGTTAGAAAAACGCACGTCACTTTGAGGAAATAGAGGAAAACTTATATGTTAAATTTATATGTTCCCATTAGTGGTTTAAATGTTTACTATGGTAGATGTGATCATTTGGGTGTCTGTGATATGAATAAACATACAATACAATGTTGAAAATACAATGTGTCAAAGAGTGTTTGAGTACCTGTATGTGCAAGCGAGGGTGATGCAAAATGCTAAAACATAAACACTTAGAAAAGGGTGATGGTTCCGCCATTGTAACTGTTGTAATGCTCTTATAAAAACCCTTTCTCGCAGGGATTTTTTATCCCTTAGGAATACCCTTACTTAAGGGTTTTCATGCAACCAGGCCCTGAGCTGTATGTTTGGTCCTAGGGATTGATGACATAGAACCAGGTGGCAATAACAAAGTAGTGCTTGGGTTTGTCATCTCTCCTTGCAGCTATATGTAATATATTGTAACCTGTACATATTGTAACATATTTTTAAAGCAATTTCTATAGGTAATTTTTAAGGTGCAATTAATTAAAAGGAAACAGCATCCCATAAATGTCAAGCAAACCTCCAGACATGCATTCTGTCTACCGTCTACCTACTCCCTTTCAATACTCATGTAGGAAGCATTAGTCAGCATTCAGGTGGTGCAAATGGGATGAACTTCCAATAAACTGTCATCTGAGCCGGACCTATGCTATAGCATAAAGCTAGGCTACTTGGTCAGCATTACTACATAGCATCATGCATTCCACATTAATTGCCTGACCTACCATTAAACATTCTCCTGTTTGATGTTTCCATCAGCATTCACATCACGGGTTGACTCACTTTAACATTTCCAAATTTCTAGTGTGCTGGATCTGCCTTGGTTAGGCCAGTCCTTAAAACTAGATGCCTCACCCTGGTCTGAGGTGCTTATGCATCTGATATATGCCTTTGGCTGATGAGACCAGGTTTGTAATAAGTGAAAAAAAGCATGAAAAGGATCAAGTAGTGTTAAAGATATTGACTTTTGTGTAAAAGATATCTCTGGCTATGATCACAATAAAATACTTCTGTACTGCTTCAAACAGTGTACTGTTTACTATCTATCATTTCTAAACATGGTATATAAAATAGCATGCGTTATTGCTCCAAAAATATAAGACACTGATTAAATAGGTACTTGGTTTATAAAAAAAAGGATGTAATTTATATTTTGCTTGCATTTTTTAAAACACAAGGATTTCAATAAAATAAAAATATGCTTTTGGTCCATATAATGGCGTAGTTAAGATATTCACCAGTAGAGGCTGATGGCTAAAGCTAACCATCCAAATTTTAACATCTGTATTTCATGCCTACATAAACTCGCATACTGTGCACAGCATACGTATTGCAGAAAATGTGTGAGTGGTGTGGTATTATGCCTTTTTTAAACAGCTCATGCACACTTGACCAAAATGCAGAAACACTGACCAACAAACTGCAACATTTCTATAAGAACACAAGACAATGCTAAACATCTCTAAAGGAAAAATGAAACCAGAAAACGTTTGAGGGGGAAAACACTTCCACTGCTGAACTATCTAGATGTGAAGAAAAGTTAAACTCTGATGCACTGGGCAGAAAACAGCGCTGTTGTGATTAATTCCCACGACCTTTCATCAGCCTCGCCTCCAACTCCAGTCTACCAAGTAAAGAGCACAAATGTGTTTGTACACTGTTCTCATCCTGGCAGCCCCCTAACCATTCACTAACATTTTATTACAAACATTTTATTTACATTTACAGTTTAAAAAAACAGCAAAATCTGTTTGGTAAAGACCTATATGACAATCCAAATTTTTAGAACCATTTTAAATTAAGTGCGAAAATGATGGTTTTGTCATGAAAATAGTCAATATGCAAAGTGGAACAAAAACATTTAGATTTTTGGGGATGTTACCTGGACATATTTGAATGAGATCCACCCACATCAACTCATTTGTACATGACAGTGTTTACCCTTTAAAAAGTTTTATTATATTTTTGTGCAACAGACAACATGACCAAGCAGGGCCAAGATTATGGCTCCATGACTGCAGTATAGTATTTAAAGCAGCATTTCACCCCAAAATCAAGTTTTTCTATTTGTCTTGTCACACCACAAACTTATCAATTAATGTATTAAGCTGGATAACAAAACCTCTGCCATGTTTACAAAAAGATTCCCTCTATACAGATCCCAGTTATATAAACAATATTAAATCATCACTTTGAATGGAGTTATGTTCTTTAAAATATGGAATGGAAAATAGTTAATCCAAAAATGAACAATTTATTCATTCACCCTGCCATTTCAAACCCGTTTACTATTATCGTTTCCATGAAACACACCGTATCTTTTTTCAAGGAAACTCATATAAAACTGGTTGTATGGACTACGTTTTGTTTTTTTGGTTGGTACCATGCACCTCACTCACTTTAATTGCATGGAAACCACAGCACATTACCATCCTGCGAATGTCCTTGTGTTTCACAAAACAAAGACAGTCACACTTTTGCTCAGAGCATCATGAAGATGAGTACATTTTTTTTTAACTATTCTTTTAAAGTCTGCTCTTAAAGAAAATCACTATGATGTCACTATGTACAGTGGGCTGAGAAAAAAGAACAAACATTGGATTTGAGGTAAAACATTCCTTTAGGATGCAAACACAAAACCCAGACTCATCTATTTATTCATGATCATAAACATTGGCTTTTGAAAGAAAGACAATTAGATGAAAATCAGCAGGAGCTTCTACTGATAAAACTGCCATCATGAATGAAGTCAAAGCCCCTTCCACAACCATTCACATACAGACAACATCGATGTCAAATGATTAAGCCTTTAAAAATAAAGACTTCTGAAGTCCATTCCTGGCTTGGGACACCCAAGAAGAATTAGCTGGCAACTCTCATATGAATCATCAAACAGACTGACGGAGACAAGTTCATTCCAGGAGTATATTTAAATATATATTTGTTCAGATGTGGTCCTTCATCTAGGCTACAGATTCAGATACTTCTCAAATGAACTCCTCTCACAAAATAATGACGCTGTTTATTTGAAGCGGCAGGTGGTCTGAACAAACCCTTTGCAGAACCTCTTTTGTCTGATCTGTTTGCACTTGATCTGCTGTTTTAGTACATCTTTTGTCGGCTAGGCAAAATAGCCTCCTTTAAGAATGAGAATATGAGCAGGATGCCTGAACGCTTCCCCCGCTTGCCTTTAGTGAAATAATTTGACACCACATCATCTGAAGAAAAAAAGCAGGAAACAATGGATATCAGTTATGACCCGCCTTATGGAAAATAATTCTAATCTCCTGAATAACATTAAACATCTTTATGCTGATATCCAAAGTGAAGAAAGACCTGTTTAAATTTTACATCATGTAAATTGTAAACAGTAAACATATATATATATATATATATATATATGTAAATGAGTACACAGTNCAAAGTGAAGACAGACCTGTTTAAATTTTACATCATGTAAATTGTAAACAGTAAACATATATATATATATATATATATATATATATGTAAATGAGTACACAGTACATTTTTAAAATTATTTTCTTTATTAAATCAAACCTAAAATGCTTTTGTCTTTTTGCTTAATGCATTTGCTTTGGTTCAGAAGAAAACATTTAAATTATTTTATTATTTTATTAATCATTATTACTAGATGCATTGTTGGCTTATTTGCTGTCTAATCATTCTTGAATTTCATATCTATGAAAGAAACAACCCTCAGATCTATACCTGTTGACAAATCCCTACTATTTATTCTGTACATTTTCTATCTTGCTGACAGTGTTAGCACATAAGGAGAATCGAGCAGTTTAACATAGACATCTGTTAATTTAAAACTATATGAAAAAATCAGTTTGGCAGGTGTGTCACTTACCTCCCTGTTGCATAGTGGATGGAAGAACATTCTCCCCCGCCGAAAGAGAAACAAAGAAGGAGAATGGAATCACCCACAGGCATATCGTAAAGTATGCTAGAACCTGTAAAAATAGGGATATTTCTTCAGATACTACTTCTCTCTTTTTTATTGTACATCTGCATGTTCAAACTTGGTAAGTCATGAACATTTACAGAACACAACAACCCACTGCATGAGGGGAAAAACACTGCGCAACAGCTGTATTTGTGTTCTACTGATAAAAGAAATTCATTTTTGAACAACATAAACTACTCCATCTACATAAACTGATTCCATAGCAAACTCGAAATGTATCAGTAATATCTGCAATAAACTAAAGCATACCTCAGAGAAAGGATAGTACTCCTCTGCAAAATACTGGAAGGCCATATAGTGGTTTAACACAACCAGTGCTAAACAAAAGGGAAGATTGAGAATGAGAAACAAAACAAAAACATGATGGTGTGCACCATCTATATATATGTATGTGTGTGTGTGTGTGTGTGTGTGTGTGTGTGTGTGTGTGTGTGTATCTTATTGCAGCTTCATCACATACCACATGAGAGGATAAAGTTTGGTGAAGTAAGCATAATATAGGGAAACGTCTGCAGCAGACCAAAGTAAACCAGGTTAGAGAAGAGACCCACTCCAATCATGAGTGTGGGAAAGCCCTCAAACAGGTAGAGCCCCACCAACACTGCTGTGGAAAACTAAAAGAGGGTCAGTGTTAGTGCTCTTAAGATATGACTCTGAATGTTCATGACTGACAACTGAACATATTTCTGCTTTAATTAAATAGTTGTCTACTAAAACCATACACCATTTTAAGAAGTAATACATTTCTAGCATTTGTATAAGCAGGGCTGGATTATCGACTGAGCCCTAAGACTTTAGACTCAGACTGTGTGCCCAGCAACCGCTTAGGGGAAACACCACATCCTTTGGTGCATACAGATGATCACTAACTTTTCCAGCTACTATTTTTATTCACTTAGTGTCAGCCCACCAATACATTCTTCTTGTTTATAGTGTATGAAAAGAGGCTTGCTAATAACTTTACTGCAGAGGTGACTCACCAATATCATATATTTTATAATGCGGCTGGTGGCAACTGTGTATTCCTCTATTAACTCTGCCAAATAATACAGGCCCGCAGCTGTAAAGACAAATACAAAACAATTGCAATAAACAACTAAAATGGTTACACGCACTCAAACCATTTTAAACAAGCAGGCCCTATATGGCAAAGTCAACTAACAGTATGAACAGTACATGAAGGGTTGATTCCTTTCAAAGGACAGAAGTGTAACTACAAGTGAGGCAGGCGTTGTGTTAACATGGACAGTGTTGATGTGCCGAGGACCCCCAAATATGATAAATCTTTTTTGGGGATCCCCTTTCTAAAAGATATATCCATCAAATAGTTTTATGTACAAAGAAAATATTTAAACTGTTAAATTAAAGCGTGACATTATAATCACAACATGATTCCGAACTTACATAATTGTCCACAATAATTTTGCATGTATACATTTTCATGATTGAAATGTGGCTAATAAAATATGTGGATTGAAAGTCGAGTGGTTAAATATTATTCAATGTTTAACAACTGAGAAAATAGAGATAGCGTTGCTTTTAGCAACGAGATGTATTCAAATTTTAAATTTATTTTACCATATGTTGGTGTAAAATTGTAAAAAAAAAAAGACCTTAAAATGGGTACTTTCTACAAAAGCGCAAGATCTACGGCATGATTTTTAATCGTGCTGATTTATTTGTGGCTTTACTTCATCGCGAACAGCTAGCAGTCCTGCTAACAGCAACAACATCAAACTCACCGATAGCGAGAGTAACAAAACATATCTGTATCACCAGCGACAACCAGCTCAGTAAATAAATAAACCACATCTCTTTAAAAGCTAGTCAAAATTAAGCAGTTAGTAGACAGTAAAGGGAGATATGGGTCTCCGGGTGCTAAATTAACAACTGAGCTGGACAAAGTTTCCTCAGACGTAGCGCGAGGAGCAAGAGAAACTCATGTGGGAATATGATTATTCAGCGGAAACATTGCCTGCTCTGGTTGGAGGCAGTAGTGCATCTGTGGAAAATCGGAACGGGAAGACATAATAGAGAACACATCTACTGTACTGTTTGTTTTACTATTGTCCATATGTGAGAATAAAAGTGCAGTCATAAAATCTTAAATAACACAAATAGAACTTTTAGAACACAAATAGAACTTCAAATAGAACAGATTTAACAAATAGATAGATAGACTGTTTCTGTTTATTTATTTGGGTGGTCAAATTGGCAAGGGTTGTAGGAGGAAATATTTTTGTTTCACTTGTTTTGGTCATGCATATTACATCCACATCATCCAATATCACCTTCTGCCTTTTTCACACAAATGCACATATATACACAACTAAATCAGACACCTCTCAAGTCTGGACAAAAAACATGAATTCTTTATAATGTTTGTAAGATGAAAAGCTCTCTTCGGTTGGAGGAATCCTTACAGAAAGAAATAGTTTTAAAAGGAAAGCTGCAAAAGTGAGTGAGAGTGAAAAATAATTGTGCCCCATTTAAAATGCTTTTATCAAAGAATAGGACTGTGAAGATGTTAGGAAAAAGACTTGCCTTTTCATTTCAGGTGTTTCTAGGTGGATGAATAAACTAACTTAAAGGCTTTGACACAGTAAGAACATACAAAGTCACTGAAAAAATACAGATTTTTCTTAATGTTTTTTACAGTCACAGATTGAACCAAGTTAAAAATCCTACATTATGGCTTTGTTTGATGTATGATTACATCCAAGATGGCGCCGGATATGGCAGCCTCAGTGCTTAGCTCTCAAGTGTTTGTCTTGTTTTTGTTAGTTTTTCCTGTTTTTTGTTTCTCAAACACCATCAGTTTTACCAGGGGCGAACTGCTGAACATTCGGCAGAACACGCCACAAAATCTCTTACACATTATTTATTTGCACATATCACCACACCTGTACATACTCCTGTTACCAGTTCACACCTGAATGTCTATATGTCTATATGTCTATATTACTTTTTGTATTTTTGTTATTTTGTACACTGTTCTGTATATTCTGTATATTTCTATTTTTCTGTATATTGTATATTTGTATATACAATATTTGTATATTGTATATTATTGTTTTTATTACCTGTGTCTTGTCACTGTCTTTCTGGTGCACTGTAGAGCTTCTGCCACTACAACAAATTCCTCATATGTGTAAACATACCTGGCAATAAAGCTGATTCTGATTCTGTTTTATATATAATATAAACAAATATATTTTATATTTCATAAGTTGGAAACCAGTTATTGTGGATACTTTGCTCCATTTGAAGTAAAAAGACATTGAGCAGATGTTTGTTGCTGCTAGTGTAAATCACGAACCAAAGCTCTCTTACTCTTCTATTCAGATGGGGTACCCCGATGTAGATGACTTAGTTAGGTTATGATATTTTATATTGTAGTAAATGGATTAAAAAACATGAAATTGACATTGTTAGATTTCGCTGTATTTGGCTGACCAGTTGTTGGGTGGCTCGCGAATGTATCAGATTTCTCTAATACATAAAATAGGTAAGCTTGACCAAAGTTCAGGGGAAAAGAGTTTATTGATGAAAGTTGTGTAGCATAGCCGTCTTCTAGATCTTAACCCAAGGTACTGTCTGTGTGACCAGACCTTATACCTGGAAACAAAAGGCCCACAAACAAAAAACAAATGCAATTGGGACCTCCTACTGGAGGCTTTACAATAGGCAGGAAGCATGATCCATCCTGGGTATGGATCATTTAATTGTATAGCCATTAGGTTTACAATGCAATTGGGACCTCCTACTGGAGCCATTTGGTTCACACCTTTACAGACCAACTGTTGAATTATGGGGCACAGTTACCATCAGATGTTGATTCCGTCTAGGGGACTGTAATCCTTCAGTCAGGTATGATACCTGAAATGTAACCTCTGCATTTAACCCATCACCAGTATAGAGTGAACACAAAATGCAAGTACAAATTGGGATTCATTCCTTTAATGGTGTACAGTCAGCTGGAGTCGTTTACAGGTTCGCCGTGAACATGTGTTTGCTGCTACGTTCGAGGTTGTAATAAATCCATCAGATGTAATACGTTGATATCAATGTGGTCAGCCAGGGCATAAATCTGCCTCTTGTCCTAATCAACCCTTTAAATGTTAAAACTGTGGGAAGAATAGTCATATTGAAAAATTCTGTCAAGATTGAGGTTAAACAGGGGTCAACAGCCTTCAGTTCCTGTGATAACTTTAATTCGTGCATTATTAGGAGGCCGGCAAAGCCTAGCTTTGATCAACCATACTTGGTGTTAATATTTTAAAAAGACCTAGAAGCTGATGTTTTACTTTCAAAAGAAAGGACTGTGCTTGTCTGTAATAAAGCTGTTCTCTTATATCAAGCAGGCCCCTACAATGAGCTAGTATGTGCTGTAGCATAGGCTACTACAGTATCAGAGATAGACATTTGTCCTTAATGAAAATACATAATTTCTAAATTCTCTGATATGTGTTCAAAAAACATTAATTGCGGGGTTGCAAAAATTCAGCCATTCAGCCAAAGGAGCCTGCCAGGTCCTTTGCATGTTGCCAAATGTCTAATCCTTTGGAAAAAAAGCTCGCCTAAAAGCTGAGAATGTAAAAGACAGGATTATAGTTCCATGTTCACTCCCCACTAAATCACGGCCATGTGGCCTGTAAGTAAGCCTGATTGTAGTTAAGACTTGACAATTAATTACACAGCATTAAATGCAGTCTCACCTAAAATGCACATTATGGTAGCGACCCCAGCCAGAATTTTACATGAAATACAGTCTAAATATTATTTCACTGCTTTTGACATTTTGTAATGTTTTTTGAACTTGCCCCTTAACACATGAGGACCAAGCTAAATTTGTGGTTACATGTGGGGGCAGCAATGGATCTGCACTTGTCTTCCTTGGGGTAGGCAACAAAGAGTATTGTCAGGGTCCATGGCCGGTAGATCACCCCTGAATGCGTAAAAGCCATTGTTGAACTTTCAAAGCTGAACACTGTAACTGGTTTGAGGTAAGTAATAGGAATTTTGAGTTACTGCCACCAGAATGTATCTGAATACATACAAACCACCAGATGACAAAGGATAACATCAATGCCCTCCTGTGAGAGAGCCCCTTCCAGAATTTTTAGGTTCTGGCATGTCCATGGCAGGGTGAAGACAAGTGTGACCCTCCAGGGAGCATGTGCCACCACTCCCCATAGTGGCCTCACTGGACCAGACGTGGGGTATTGCACCCCACATTGGTCTAAAACGGGGGACTGAAAAGGGTTGGACACTCCAGGAATCAGAGCAGGCGGCAGCCTGAGAAATGTAGTTCAGGATGATTTAGAATTCTGGAGATGGCGACCTCTGTTGGCGTGAAGGAGGCAGCGCTAGGGTCTCCTCTGTGACAGAGCCCCCCCTGCGAGTGGCTCCTGACGTGAGGTCGAGGGGCGGGTTTAACCGGATGAGCCCTATGGAACTCTTCTGTAAGAGTGGGATCCAGGATATCTCCTGCGTTAACCCAAGAGCGTTCATCCAGACCGTACCCCTCCCAATCCACCAGGTATGTACTGAAGTGCACCTCCCCAGTGCCTCGAGTCGAGCAGTTCCCGAACTCTGTAATCCTCCTCACCATCCACTAGAATTGGGGGGTAGGCTGTCTGGGCCCCTCCTCCGACACTCTGGGAGGCTCGCCAGCGGGTTTTAACAGTGATGTCAAATGTGGGAGAAATACAGTAATTAGCAGGAAGATCGCTAATATACCTGGGACCAACATACCTGGGACTTAGTTTCTTGCAGGGTAACCGGAGACGTAGATCACGCATGGAGAACCACACCCATTGGCCCGGAGCATAGGCCGGACCCTGATGCCAATGTTGGTTGGCATGAAAAGCCTGACGACAAATGGCATGTAGGAGGTGTGTGTGTGCTCTGTCCCAAACCTCCTCACTGCACTGTAGCCATTCCGTGACGGCTGGGAGATCGGTGGGTTCACCAGACCAAGGAAACAAGGGAGGTTGAAAGTCCAATGCACATTTCAATAGAGTTATTTCATTAGCCAGTTTTACTAAAGAGTTCTGTGTGTATTCTGCCCACATGAGAACTTACTCGAGTCTGTCTGGCGTTGTTGACAGTACTATCTCAGGAAACTAATAATTTCCTGATTTAGGTGTTCTGTTTGTCCATTATTTTGTAGATGGTATCCGGAGGTTATGCTTATATTAACTTCTGGGTGTTTAAAGAATGAGGTCCATACTCTGAAGGTGAATTGTGGACCCCGATCTGAGACAATGACGAAAACATAATTACACAAGATCTCAGTGGTTTTAAAGGAGGTGAAATCGACTATGGTGAGGATGGTAGTGTATCCCTGTGAGTTGGGTAGGTCAGTAATGAAGTCTATGGCTATATGAGACCAAGGGTGGGCAGCAGTTGTAGAAGACCGGCAGGGAGCTGTTTGGGTGTCTTAGAAGTCTGGAATATGGAGCAGTTCTGGATATGTCGTATGGTATCTGTAGCGAGTGAGGGCCACCAGTACTGTTTTTTATCAACTGTAAGGTTGCTGTAATGCCAGTGTGACCTGAGCTGAGTGCTTCAAGGATCTGGGTGATAAGGCGTTCTCGTAGGGGTTCTGGTCTGAAAGTAAGGTTTTCGGGAGCATTCAGGGGATGGTGGGGTCAGATTGATAAGGTTCGTAATCTCTGTGTGTATGTCCCATAAAACAGGAGCCACAAAAATTCTATCAGGAATAATATTTTCTTGTACTACAGGCAGGGGTATCTCCTCAGTCTGGTGAGAGAGGGCATCAGCTTTAGCATTCTTAGAGCCAGGGCAATACGTGACAGAGAAATTAAATCTGGTAAAAAAACAATGACCATCTTGCCTGCCTAGGGTTTAACCTTTTAGCGGAATAGAGGTATTTGAGATTTTTGTGGTCAGTAAATACAGTAAATGGATGGGAAGCTCCCTCTAACCAATGCCGCCATTCTTCTAGGGCCAATTTCATTGTCAGGGGTTATCTATTACCTATATCATAATGACGTTCTGCCGAAGAAAGCTTTCTTAAGAAGAATGCGCAAGGGAACATTTTGGGAGGAGAGCCATGACGTTGAGATAGGATAGCGCAGACCCTGGTATTAGAAGTGTTTACCTTAACAATAAAGGGGAGGTTAGGATTCAGGTGTTTGAGTATTGGCGCCGAAGTGAAACGGGTCTTTAATTCGGTAAAAGGCACGGTCGACCTCAGGTGTCCACCTTAATTTGCCTGATGCCTGTTTGGTAAGAGAGGTTAAGGGAACTATTACTGTGCTGAAACCCCTAATGAATTGTCGATAGAAATTGGCCAAGCCTAGAATCATTAAAGTTCCTTCACGGTTTTAGATTGGGGCCACTTAGTTACTGCTTTGACCTTTTTCTCATCCATGGCGACCCCCTCAGAACTATAATGTAGCCCAAAAACGAGGTACTGGTGCGGTTAAACTTGCACTTTTTTTTATTCTGTATCAGGCATCTTAACACTGATCTCACGTGTTGAATGTGTTCGGTTAGGGTTTTAGATTAAATTAGGATGTCATCTATGTAAATCATGACCCACTTATCTAGCATATCATGAAAGATATTGTTTATGAATGACTGGAATACGGATGGACTGTTGGCTAACCCAAAAGGCATCACTGGATACTCATAATGGCCACAAGAAGTAGAAAATGTGGTTTTCCATTCGTCCCCCTTCTTTATACGAACTAGATTGTAAGCACTACGAAGATCTAGTGTAGTGTAGTACCTTGCCTGACATAATTGTTCTAGGGCTGCAGGAACTAGGGGAAGCGGATAGCGTAATTTGATGGTGACATCATTAAGCCCTCTATAATCTATACAGGGTCTTAACCCTCCATTTTTCTTTTTAATGAAGAAAAAGCCTGCACATGCTGGGGAATTGGAGGGACGAATAAATCCTTTGGCTAACTCCTCCTCTATGTACGATTTAATGGCTTCTGATTCAGGTTGTGATAATGGTAAGATTCTACCACTAGGGGGTGTTGAACCTGGAATAAAATCAATAGCGCAGTCAAATCAATACCTTACGATGGTGTGGTAGTTGTTAAGCCGTCTGTTTACTGAATGCCCCGACCAGATCCGTATATTCGAGAGGTAACTGTGATTGGGAAACTTGGGGGTCCTTAAAAGGAGACAGAAGTTGGTCTAGATGCGTGACTTTAGCTAGGCAGTGATCGTGACAGGTGGTTCCCCATCAAACGATTTGACCCTCCTTCCATGAAATGACTGGGCCGTGAGAACATAACCAGGGTAGACCTAGAATGACGGCATGATTAGGTGAGGGGATGACATAAATTTAATTTTTTCAGAATAGAGAGCACCTGTTCTTAACTGAACCTCCTGGGTTAGGTGTTGGATACTTCCCGGACCCAGGGGACGACCATCTAATGCCTCCACTGCCAAAGAGGAACCACAAGGAATACAAGGTTATTTAACTGAGCAAACTCGTAAGATATAAAATTGCCTGCTGCTTCAGAATCTATCAGGACAAATGTAGTTGTTGTATTTTCAGGTACAACACGTTCAACAGACACTTTTATGCTGGCTGCGAGAGAGGTAGAAACATTTACAGCTGATATGTTGATAACTTGATATGTTGATAACTGCACAATAGCTGCTGGATCGCTATGTGGCAAAGTCTTCTGTAGGGAGAACTCAGAGATACTGGGATCCATATGCAGCATCTTTAATAAACATTTAAAAAGGATATAAACAGTCCAGGGACCAGGGCAGGCGGCAGACAGGCGTAAACGATAAACAATCCAGTGGTCAAAAACAAAAACTTTGCAATGAGATAGACAGAGCGCACAGCTTATATAGGGTGTGGTGATTAGGCACAGGTGATACTCAGAAAGTAATCAGTCCCGGGTATGTGGTATTCTGGGAAATGTAGTTCAGGATGATTTAGAATTCTGGAGATGGCAACCTCTGTTGGCGTGGAGGAGGCGGATCTAGGGTCTCCTCTGTGACAGTATCCTTAGCTCCACATTGTGTCAATTAATAATTGATCAGCATTTATCTTCCAATAATCATAATTATTTAAATATGATTAAGACCCAATTGGTATTTAACCTTTTGTGATTATGTTATAAACCTAGAAATAACTGATTTACTAGTGTTCTTCTAGTGCTCTTTTAGTGTTACTGGAAGAGTTCCAAGTTTGGTTCCGAGTTTTGGTTTTGGTTTTTATGTTCTGAATTGAATGTAACAACAATTTGGCCTAGGAACTCCTTATGAGTGGTGATGCTGACTTCTGTTGGCAAAACTACAAAAAATGTTTCTTTAGTAATTTTTCTTACAAAATAATGATATGCTTGAAAAATTTCAGTCAGACTTTAGGTCATATCACAGCACAGAAACCACATTGGTTAAAATAACAAATGACCTGCTCATAGCTTCAGACCGAGGCAACATCTCACTACTGGTACTGCTTGACCTTAGTGCTGCGTTCGATACTGNAGACCACAACATACTTTTAGATCGCTTGAATTGCACCTGTATTCAGGGACAGGCATTAAAATGGTTTAAATCCTACTTATCTGACCGATATCAATTTTTCCATCTAAATGGGGAATCTTTAAACCTAACACAAGTAAACTACCGATTACCTCAAGTATCGGCCTATACTCTTCTCTGTATACATGCTGCCCCTTGGTAATGTTATAAGAAAACACGGGATCAGTTTCCACTCCTATGCAGATGATACTATGATGATATATTTCCTCTAGACCAGATGAAACCTTCCAATTATCTAAACCGTCAGAGTGCATCCAAGACATTAAACTGTGGATGACAAATAATCTTCTACTTTTAAACTCAAATAAAACCGAGGTACTACTTATTGGAACAAAAACAAGTAATATTTCAGATTACAATCTGCAAATAGAAGGCTGCACTGTTACCCCTGCAAATACAGTTAAAGACCTAGGCGTTATATTAGAC
>JAZGTI010009827.1:0-18360 GCA_036877585.1 Botia kubotai
ATGTTACATTTAAAGGTACTCACACATCTTGAAATTCCTCTAATGTTTTTTGTGGCGTGAAAACATTTAAGAGGCCTATAATCTGGAAAGGCAAGGAAGAGAGGATATTTATTAGAGTGGATCTCCAGCCCTGCTGGATCTGTGATTGGTTAAAACAATTCTCACTACATGCAACACGCTTTGACCTATTCTGGATGAACTTACGTTTTTATGGTTGACACATTTCATGAGCACCAGCTCTCTGTATGCTCGTTTAGCATGAGTCTGATTCTGAAAAGGTCGGCTAAGTTTCTTTATAGCCACGTTTCGTTCAAGGTTGTGGTCGTACGCTGAGCTGGAGGAGAAAGGGATGCAGAGATCATATGAAAAGACGTGATGACTGTTATATCCTTGATTTGAGCAGGACAATGAATGAATGAATTGAATGAATGGATGAATCTGAACTCTGGAACATACCAGACTATTCCCTGAGCCCCTGAACCAATGGGCCTTAGATTTTGATACCGCTTTAGGACAGTAAATGTTGAATCACCCACATCTACGCTGTAGAATTCTCTCTCGCGCTTATTTTTGTTCATGATGATGTTGATATCTGTGCATCCAAACGAGGCAGACTTTAACAAATCTAGACCACAAACAACAACACAAAGGGAAAGAGACAAAACAAAATACAGTATAAAATTGCATGAGGATGCGATTGTTCTGATGTTTCTACCATTATTACATAATTTGTAGGACAGTATCTTTGTGTATCTTTATCTCAGCGTATCTTTTCGCCCAGCACAGCAGAATAAAGTGAAACGGCAGCACTAAGCGGCCAACGAGCCTCTTTTTGGCTCTGGGCTTTATCTCTGTGTCATGAAAAAGAAAATAAATAGAGCATACAGCTGTTAGGAATACACAGCACCAAGCAGGACAGGTTCCTAATGGCTTTTATAACTGGAGATCATGAAAAACAGTAATACTAACAGCATGACCTAGTTCCACAGGAAAATGCTTCCAAAATTTCAAAGCAAACACTATTTAAGTATATAGCACATAGATAGTATTTTTCTGACATGTCACAATACAGAAAAAAACACAACTGACTACAGTGACAGGAAGCATCACCAAATGTGTCTGAACATGAATGCCTGAACAAATGGAATTCTGAATCCATAGCAACAGAGAGAGACTTTGGGAGAGATTTTGCCATTTGATTCCTCTCGACAACCCTAGATCAGGAGCTATAAGTGTAACGTCATATGTATCAAGCACATACAGTTAAACAAGCTAATATGAACATTTGAATACAAGTCATATTTTTACATTTTTGATCTAAACGACACTGTACTAGCAGGGATGCACCCCACCAAACCGGTTAACCAAGTGACGATTTTCCATCTTAATCAGATCTTAGTAACGGCTAAGACTAGTTGAAACTAAAGTTGTTTCTTCTAACCAGGTTTTTTATCTTGTGGGATGACACACGTTCGAGATCATAATTGTACTATTGCTGTGCTAGGCTAGGAAAGCAACCGGTTAAGCAGAAACAACACACAAGCTGAATATTTCATATACTGGTCGTTCAGAATGCATGCTGACATGCTGTCAAGATAAAACAGGGCATGCTTATTAGATACTATGTAAACAATAACCTGCGATACACTTGGACAGCGATCGATAATATTATCAAAATATAATGCTCTGCAAAATATAATGCTTTTAATGTACCCACATTAAAAGTATGTTTGTGTACAGTGGGAGCCTGGCGATACGAGCAGTTTGACAAATAACACTGTAACCACGTAACCCACGGAGCCCTAATCATTTATCGCTACATGTTATCCAACCCAGAGCTCCAAACAGCGACATTATTGATCCAGCGGAAACAAAATCAGCTGTGCTGTATGCAGACACCCTCCCCCACGGCGAGACAATACCACGCTTTAAAACACCTTCAAACGCTCGCTTACCTGCTGCGATTAAAATATATCCGGCGCTTCCTGTATCCTAAACGCCAGTTGTGTCCCCGATTCTTCAGAAGCGATAAGGCGAAGGCTCCGTCGATTAATAATCGCGCTTATTTGGCTAATGGTTTCGACAACATGACCTCAACGTATTGAAAGCGCTGTCTTGCACTGGCAGGCCTCGCGTGCACTGCGGACTACTACATGCGCTCTACGTCATCAAACCCACACGCGCTTCCGTGCCTATTCATAGTACGGCTGTTTATGTTTCTTTTTATTTTAGTATTTCTACAGGCTAATTGTGAAACACAACGCAATTTCCGTTTAGGTTCCATGGCTGAATAAGAAAAGCCAAATGTATTGTACACTATTAAACGGTAGACTTCACATTGTAAAGAAAGATGATTCTTTCGATTCCTCATTTAATATTATAGGCTAAAATATAGACATTTTTAAATAGCATCTGTTTCTAACATCTGTATAACGTGGTAACTATAATTTTCTCCGATTGTTTATTTTTATTTACATATATATTGAAAACCATACCATACACGCCAGCGGTATGATATAAAAATAAACTAGTAGCATATACATTTCGTTAAGGCAGTGTAATTGGGATAAAACAACACATATCCGATGCTTGTTTTAGTTTGGGCGACTAGGCCTAAGGAACCACCACGCGCTTACAATTTGAGGGAAAAATTAAGACTTCCCCGTGACCTGCCACTGCTCGCTTAATCCAGTTGAGCTCTTTAGCTTGTAGTCTAAGAATAGTTCTTCAATTTGCAAAAAGTTTCTAGGCCTGACGGACATCAGTAGCTGCTTAGCGATTAGACAAGGGAGTAGCTGTAATGGTTGTACAATATTATGCATGTACAGCATTGTCACACGCTGCGGTTGGTAACAGAAGGTAAATCTAACATGTAGTGAGGCGCTGGACTAAAGTGGGTGTGCATCATAGAGAGATCAAGACTTTTAAACATCGCATGCTAAAAGGTAAAGCCATTATTTTTTTATTATTTTAGTGAATTTTGAATGAATAATCACATTTAGTAATTCATGTGATTTCATGTGACATTTAGAATTCTGATTCTACGGCTATGATTTCATTCGTATTTGTAATGATATTGCTTTTGAAAAACACTGCTCTCAGTCTACCTGACCCAGACTGTTAACCAGTCAAGATGGTCAGTCAGCTGGTATGGCAACATTGGCATTGCTTTATATTGCATATATTAATGTAGCTGAATATGTTTTGTAGTTTCATTGGAAGAGCATCTGTGCTAGCAATGCTAGGGGTCTTGGTTCAAATTCTTGGGAAAACATGGATCCCAAATGTTTTTCCCTGAATATAACCTGCTTTGGATATAAACATATGCCAAATGGCTATGGTAAAGATTTAATATTTAAAGATAAATATGTAGCATATAGAAATATTTATATCTAAATCAGTGTTTCTCAACCGGGTTCCTCAATAAACATTTAAGGGGACATCAAGATGACTTAAAATAAAACATAAAAGGCAAAACAACTGATAACTACGATGATTCTTATTGTTTGATTATTTTATAACAAATGTACATCTTTCTAGTTAGGCCAAGCCGAAAAATGTTTTATTGGGTAGAAATCTACCCAACAGGCCAATCTATAATTTATGTTGCAGATGGACAATGTAAGAAGTACTGGATAAAAACTTTGCGAAATGAAAATTTTGTGAAGTAGCGCTATATTCTATTTTTAACCATTTGTGAGCTTGAAATGGTTCAGGCTAAACTAAGCTTTAAAGAAATGGTGGATCTATGTATACACAACCTCAGGTTCCCGATTAACCCTCTTTGCAGTACAAGGTTATGATAAAAGTAGCATGTTTCTTTGGCTAGTCCAGACTTCTGAAATTCTGTCTGATCTGGTGTATTGAGGCCGTAAACAACCCTTAGGTTTTAATTATGAGTGTATGTGTTTATACATTTGGGTTATTGCATTGAAAAAGTTTTGCTGTGTCTTTTTTACAAAGGTGTTACGTTAGTCTGTTAACGTTTAGGTTGTGTAATTAACTAGATTGTGTAATCCCTGTAGGCATTGGCGCCTAGGCCTGATCGGGTTTAATATAGCAACCCTTTCAGGAGCCAAACAAAAACAGACTGATTATAAATCCGCATTTGTATGTCATGCATTTGTATGTATCGCCAATCTCCTTTAAAAAAAAGGCATTTACTGTAATTATTATATAACTACAGTAAATGCCTGTATATATATATATATATATATATATATATATTGCTGTTTATTTGTCTATAGAAATATAGAAGTTGAATACTCCAGCAGTACAAGCAGGAGTATTCATCATGGACTGCTGTCCTATAGCTATTTGTACATTATAGTACATCTTATTTCCCAAGCTGTTATTTGTAGGTTTCCACCTTGACTTGTAAAAGATCTGAGCCAAAGAAAAACCTTAAAATATTTTTGCTTTGTGTTCCATTGATCTGACAGTGTAGCATTTTAACCTGAGATGTTAAAAATTATTTAAAAATGAACAAAAATCAGTTATTGAGCAAGCACAACAGACCCTTACCTTACCCTGATTCACAGTGGTAAATTTATAATAATGATTTAGCATTTGAGATAGTGTGTCCGATTTCTTGGGTAATGTCCGTTTGGATTAATATGACTTAAACATACTTAAAGAGAAGTACGTAAGCTAACATACCATTTCTTGTTTTAAACAGAGATGGCGACAGCGAGGCAAAAGTTACTATACGGACTGTAAAATATCAGTTTAGGCCAAATAATATTCTAGTTCCAACAAATGTATAGTCATGAGACTTACGTCGCTGCCTGACGTAGGTAACTCTGTCTCTTGGCAGATTTACTTGCGCAGTCACTGGAAATACCTTGGCTGTTATTCAAGTCCTGGCAAAGTATTGACATCTGATTATTTCCTGCTTCTTGTGCCAGGTTAGCAAAGTAGTTTCAGAGTTAAAAAGTGATTATGTTTGGTTAAAAGTTTATGCAACAATGAATGATATACAATAAGCCCACAAGGTGTTTAGAAACTAACAAGCAATGTATACATTTAGTGTAAACATCACAGTCAGATTAAACTCATAAAAACCAGCTAGTGTAAATGAATGGTGAATTATGATCTTTTAAAAATTATGCTTTATGATTTTTTAAATAATTTTGGCAGTACATGTGTTCCCTGGGAATCGAACCCATGACCTTTATTTATATATATACACTTAGAGAATTTATATATATATATATATATATATATATATAAAATGTATATAAAATATATATATAAAATATATATAAAGTATAATATGTATATACAAAATGTATAATTTGAATGAACTGTAAGTCGCTTTGGATAAAAGCATCTGCCAAATGCATGCATGTAAAAAATAAATGTATTTGACTCATGACTCAAGATCATTATGTAAATAACTTTACATTATGTACCAGGGAAAGTTCGTAATAATTAGTTTTGGTATGAACATGCACATTTGCAGTGGACTGATGGGGACTCTAATTATGTAAACTGAAATGGCTCCCCCTGGTTTCGATGTTGAGTATTTACAGAAACATCAGACTAAAACTAAACCGTTATTCTTAAGCACCAGTATTGTTCTATACTAAAACAAAGAGTAAACATAAACAGAACTAGGTATACATTATAATTACTTTTTATAATTATACATTTTTAAAAAATAGTTTTTAATAATTACTGACCAATTGTTTATTATATGTTTATTATTTGTTTATTATAAAATTTAATTACACAATGGATAAGGAAAAACATCCCATTCTAATGATGGTTTTAAAACTAAAAGGATATCATTTAATTGAGTTAAGTATTTGCAGTTCAGCTTGTTGTTCTCAAAATATTAAACTTAAAAAATAGAAAAGGTTTATGTACAGTGCGATCTGCAGTGCAATACAGCCACTGCTGCAGGCTCATTTGGCTCATGCTTTTGATAGATGAAACCACAGTAAAGCTGCAATGAGTTTATTCACCTGTAAAAGACAAAAAATGCTAGTTGATTTAGTTTTACACGTCACAAATTGTAAAGACAATATTACACAATATTGTCGTGAATCGGTATAGATGAGGTCACAGTCCCGGGTGATCATTGCTCCATCTTTAAGTATCCATCTCTCCTCCTCCATTAGCCAGTTTGCTCGTGTGTCTCCTTCTCAGGTATCTGTCTCGCGACTCTGCAGGATGAGCAGCACGTTTGTGACCCTCGCTGAGGTGCTGGAGGCCAGAGGAGGACCGCTGGAGGAGGACGAGGTCTGGTCCCTCCTGCTGGGCTCGGCAGAATCACTCGTGGACCTTTCCTACAAAGGTAAAACACAGACCCATGCGATGTTAGTTGTTTTCCGCTGGTGAGAACTGCAGTCCATGCAAATGTAAATGAATGTGGCTCTGTTTTCTAGGTCACAATATCTGCAACATTATAACTCCTGCATCACTGCTGTTGTCGGCGACCGGCACACTGGCATTTAAGAACTGTGCTATGACAGATGAGGTGTGTGCCTTTACAGCCCCTGAAATGCTGCAAGGCCGGGCCATCTCCACCAAGCTGGCCATGGAGAAGGTCAGTTTTTACTTCAGTGACATCATGTGGGTATTAGATGCTTAGCTTGCATGCTAACACATCTGTACCAGTAACACAGATCGTTGTTATTTGCTATTGATGACACGAAGGAATGGAAGAATTTTCATTTGTGTTTCACAGTGAACGTATCATTTATTTTCTTTCACAGTAAAAATTAGTTCAGTGTGTAATGCCGTGCATTGTTTAGCTTTATATTGTTTGGTGCATTAAATGCATGACAAAAATGATAAAGAACGTTAAGACTTTTTATAATATTGGAAAAATGCAGTTAAAGTATAGAGTTTAGTTTGCTGTTCTCTAAATGTTAAGCTAAAAAGTAATTAAACTTTGCACATCATTATAGTATAGTATTTATTTCCTGAATTACAAAAGCCTAAGAGTATAAATATCAACAAATAATTATCCACTTCTTAATTAATATTTAATATATTATAAAATGTAATAATTAATCAATCCACCTCTTTACCTGTGTGTCATTTCTTTCAGATAATAGTGTATTCTCTTGGGATGACTCTCTATTGGTCAGTTGATTATCATCTCCCTCAAAACCAGGTCAGTGTCACAGAAATCCCATGACACAACAAATCACGAAATAAGCTTTTTTGTGAAATAGAAGCTCACCTTCCATGTGACAATGTCTTGGAAATGATTTATCTGCTTATTCAGCCCATTCAGCTAAGTGACTCTCTGAATTGCCTTCTCCTGAGCATGTGTGAGGACATGGCCCATCGCAGAGCAAACCTGAACTCCATCCTGGAGGTGTGTGAATCGCATCACAAAGCGTCTCTCCTGCCTCCCCCAAACAAAGTCATCAAACAGCTGGTGGAGGACGTCTTCCAAGATTCTGTGAGTTACAAAAGCTCGTTTAAGAATCAAAACTTGCTTCTCATAAAATCGACCAAAATTTGAGATGGTAGCTGATAAAGTTCATGAGGTCTTCATTCCCAGGTGGACCGAGCTGCTTTAACTGAGAACGTCGTGCAGTTGAGTGGCAAGAGTCAGATGATCAGAGAGAGACTTCATGGTAGGAGAGCAGTGTTGTTTTTACTCTTGTTGTTCTGGTTACTACTATTTAAATATGCTTGTGAAATCTATGTGACGTCTAAATTAAGAAACAGCATTATATAAAGAAGAATGTAATCAAATTAGTTAGGTGAACTAAATATTTTTAACGTACAATAAATGCAACTATGAGCTGCAAAGGAAACATGCAAAGGAAATGATGTAATGGTTTTTATTGAAGAGGTCCAGCGTGTCATTTTATACTCTGCCAATGTCACATCCTTTGCATAAGCGCAAATGTGCAGTGATGCAACTGATTTGATCTTTACAATTAAACGTTTTAATGCTAATCCAGACATATTCCTTATACTTAAATGTTTATCCTGAAAATCAGATTGGTACTACCTCATAGGTTTCACCAGCATGTGCGTAAGAAAGCACCAATGTACCAATAACACAGCGTACACAATAGGATTAAGGGTTTAACTTGTTTAGAGTTTAACCCCCGAACATGGGATTACAAAAAGTTGTAATTGGCCCTAAACGTCAAGGCTACGGCAACGTAGACTATAGCATGTTTTTCATTGGTGGCTTTCCAGAGGTGCTTCTGTGTTTATGCAATTTAATATGTAATGCAGTGGATGTCTAGGTAGTGATCAGGTCTCCTCATTGCGCAGGTAAGCGCGGGCCGTATCCTGGATATACGGAGGGGAGTGTAGCTTCAGGAGAGACTCGCAGACTATCTCTGGACTCTGAACCAAAACAAGGTGAGCTCCAATGTCTGATGTTTAACATGTAGTATTTGATTTTATATTCACTAAAGTCAATGTTGCTGGGTAAATAATTATATATACAAAAAAATATTTTCTAATTTGTACAGATTTTGGAGCTCTTGGGTTTTTAAATCTTTGTTGTAAGGTCAATTCCACTCTAGTTCATTTGATTTTGATTTTTCTTTTAGGAGTTTTCCATCACCAGAAGTCTTGGTCCCTCAGAAGTAGACCTAGTCAGCCCACAGCCTATCAGGGCCTTCCGAACAGGTTAGCAGTTCTGTTATGCACTTTTAAATAAATCAGCTGTCAGCTGAAGAACCCTGTGCTATTGTCAGTCTGTGACGGAAGGGAGTGAATTCTTTGGTATCCCAGAATTCCACCCGGGCTTCACCAGAGAAGAAGCACGAGTTGCTGGCTGTCACAGAGTTCGTATCTCAGCGTTCCCAATAAAGGTGAAACCCAACCTTCAAGTCCCTGTATTAATGTCAGTGAATCTGCAGTCAGCCTCTCCCAAAGGAAAGCTAAGGTATTATTGTGCTCAGTGTATTAGAGCCTGAATTTATTATGCTTGGTCAATACCATACTGTATTACATATATCATACACTTGTATTTTATTGTTGATTATCTGTCTTTGTGCGTAATTGTAGGGTCTTGGCCCTGAGTTTAGCAGAATGACTGATGAACCTCAGATTGTTCTAGAGCTGCCTGGATCTATAGTGGTAAGCTGTGTGTTAATGTGTACTGTGACATATATAATATGCAATTCAGTACTATATATACAATACCATGTATTCAGTATTTTTATTAAGAGGTTTAATGTGTAAAGTGTTACTGCATACTATGTGGCACAGTCTGTGTGTTTGTATTTATCCTTTTTCTCTCTCCCTCTTTCTCCTGATTAATGTCTACAGTCAAAGAAAGGCAAGTCAGGCTTGTCTCAAAGGGAAGTTAACGTGATCATGCCAAATGAACAGTGTGTGGCAGTGAAATGTGACATCAGGTCTCGTGGGAGAGATGTCTTTGACATGGTCGTGGCTCATGCTAACCTTGTGGAGCACTTTTACTTTGGCCTTGCTTTCATTGATGGTAATGCAGTTCTTGTGTATATGAACAGTATATTTAGTAAGAGCAGCGTCGATATAAATACATTCACAAAATAGGATTCAGAAGTCATAGCTGTTCTGTGATAGGCTAGGTTTAGGACATCTAATCTGAGGATGTACATAAAAAAACAATGTATCGTGAATCAAAACTTCTCAAAACAAGAACAATCTAAAAACACAAATTTGTGGCAATCCACAAATGTGTGAAAATTTTCAAATGCCGATTCAAACATTTATGAATCAAATTAGTAAATTTGTGAATGTTTGTGAAACATATTCTGATATATTTATATTATTATGAGTCTTCTGACTCCATAATTAATTTTAATTGATATTAATGTAGCTTTCCAGAATACAGTAGATTGAGAGAGATGTTTACAGTAATATTACATTGTGTATACATGTTACAATATGCATTATACAAAAACAATTTGCGTATACACATTGTCTGAGTGTCTTGCGTAAGTGTTTAAACCTTCATTTGCGTTTCTCTAATGTAGATGGTGAATTTTTCTTTTTGGATCAAGAGACAAAGATCTCAAAAGTTGCTCCAGATTCCTGGAAGAAAGTGGCATCTGTGACATTCACCCTTTTCCTCCGTGTCAAATTTTTCCCTGATGACATTTCCTACATATTGTATGTAGAACTAATTGCTGTAACGTTTGTTTCATTTACAATATCTCTATTCGTCATCTCGTTTTATTCTAATGTTTGCTGTCATAAAGACATAGACTGACACGTCACCAGTACTATCTCCAGCTGAGGAGGGACATCCTGGAGGACAGAGTGTTTTGTAATGAAGACACTGCGTTGTTTCTCGCTGCTCTGGCGCTGCAGGCTGAATTCGGAGACTACATGCCTGAAGTAAGTCGGATGTAATGACCATTCAGCATCCATCAGATGCAGCTACACAAGACATTCAGTATGCTGAGATATTACACTGATGTTTTCAGGTGTATGGGAAGAACTATTTCCAGATGGAGCACTACTTCTCTAAGAGAGTTACAGAGAAAGTGTCCTTGCCCTTTTTAAGAGAGGAATTGCCAAGGTTACATGCCAGTAATGCCCAGATGCTTCCAGAAGAGGCTGAGATGGAGTTTTTAAAGGTAGCTGCTTTTGATCTTGAATCTTGACCTCAGCCTGTAGTTGTTTGCTGGTCTTAGCTGGTCTCCTCAGCTAACGGAACGTTCTCAAAACGTTGGCTAACAAAGGTTTTCAAAAGAGTTCTTGCAGTAATGTTAGTAGAACGCTATTTAATTATTATTTACCATATATCAAAGATTCTTAAGTTGTTAGTGAAACGTTTTAAAACAGTTACAGAATTTATAAAAGTTCAAATAACGTTCTTATAACCAAGCAATAAGGTTAATACAGCATCTAAAAAAATGGATGTTTCTTGAACATTCAAAATAACATTTTTTAAGTATGTGTTACTTAATGGAAACGTTAGGGAAACGTTTCTACAATCTAAAATTGTTAGATGGGTCCCAGGTTGGCCAAGCTGGTGCTTAGCTAAAAAGTGACACAAAAACCCCTTTAAATATTCTCTGACAAAGACAGAAGAATCAAATATAACCAACAGCATAACCTGTGTTTATCACAGTCTTCAAAACCAATGTATTTAATGCTTTATTAGATTGCACAGCAGCTACCAGAGTATGGGGTCCTGTTTCACAGAGTTGCCCGTGAAAGGAAACCTGTTATTGGAGAGCTGATCTTGGGAATTTGTGCCAAAGGAATTATGGTCTATGAAGTCAAGAGCAATTGTCGTATGTTAAGCCGCAAATTTCATTGGTCAGAGACCGACAGTCTTTCAATGAGTGTGAGTTCACAACTATGTTTTGTGTACTATATATATATATATTGCATGTTTATATCACGTTTTTGTAAGTTGTAAAATGGTTTTAATTTTTTCATTGATTTTGGCACAGAGAAGAAAGCTCACCATTGAGTGTAGCCCGAGTGGAAAAAAGCACTCGTTTGTGACTGAGAGTTCAAAGATCGCACAGTATCTCCTGAACCTCTGTTCAGCCCAGCACAAGTTTCACAGTGAGATGACCTCTCGTCAGCTGACCTACTGTTTGGCCTCAGGTGTGTGGGAATACCATTATCCTTTTAATTCTGCATTATTTTCTCATTTTTATCTCACATTATATTATGTTTCTCATTGCAGTTTTGTTTGCTAATGTGTGATTATTTTAAAACTGCAGTCCGTAATTTTTGCCTCTCTGTCTCCATGTCTATTTGAAATATAATCTTGCAGTTTTCTTTAGAAGTCAAAGTTAAAGTTAAATGAAGCCAAAAGGAAATTTCCTTGGAAATTGAACCTGGCAGCTCAAATGATAAATTATTATTATAACCTTACCGTTGAGAATCAGGGTAATGAGACCGGTTTAAACACTGATGTATTGTGTACTCAATAACTGATTTTTATTTATTTCTAACCAATGAAGTTACAGATTGCGGCTTTGTTTTGTGCCTTTAGAATCTTGACTCTGAATGCCAGTAAACTGTCATTAAAAAACATTAATGCATTTTCTATGCATTAATTAATTATTAGTTATATTTTGTCTTAGCTGACAACGTGGCTAAATACACATCAATCTGCCGAGCTCGACACAATCAAATTAAGAAGCTGTCTTGCTCTGAGATTGTGCTCAACAATATTGGCTTGAATGCCTTACCGAACGACACCATGAGCAGATCCTGCGATGACCTGTCAGCAAAGATTGGGGTTCGAATACGGCAGCAGAGCGACATCAGTTATATTCCTGAACAGAGAGCTCTGAGTGAACTCAAAGACCAGAGCCAGAGCTCCAGGTCTGTCACTGTCTGCTGGATTCTCTGCTCTGCGTATGGTTAAAATTACAATGCAAGAGCTAATGTCGTTATTAAAACCCTCTGCGTTGACCTGTTCTCTCCACAGCCCCCCAGAAACCTGCAGTCCTCCAATCTATCGCATCATGTCCAGCGTCTCTCTGCAGAAGCAAGACTCTGAGGCGCATTCCACCACCTCGTCTATTAGAGGTACAGAGTGTGAAACTATCATGTGAAGTCATAATCATTACATCATGCCTCTTCCCAGCTAACAAAGGAACGTCCTCTAAAATTTCTCTTTAAAGTAACAAAAAATGTATATCTCACATCAAAAAGGTAATTTTTAGGTTTTATGTTTTGAACGTTCCTAGAACATTCAGAATAATTTTTTTATGCTTTTGTTACTTAATGGAAACATTAGAGAAATGTTCTTACGACCTAAAATTGTTAGCTAGGTTATTACATGCCAGGTGTTTCTGTAATAGAGCTAAACTGGTATAGCATTGCACTTCTAACGCCAAGGTCATGGGTTCGATTCCCAGAAAGCACACCTACTGCTAAAATGTATACTCTGAATGATTTATATAAAGATCATTTGTGAGCAATAATTTACAATAAGCGTTTACCTTTTTTTTAATCTTTGTTTGCAGTGGACACTCCCACAAAGACAACCCCAGAGAGAGAAATCATATGCGTGACTCTTAAAAAAGATCCTAAGCTTGGTTTTGGTGAATGAAAATAAATGATATAATGAAATATATTTAAAAATAATATTTTGATTATCTTTGACCGTCATCTTTCTCCTGAGACACCGATATGTCGCTGTTGTTCTGAAGGTTTTGTAATAGTTGGCGAGGACAACACAGGGAGGTTGGATCTTGGAATTTTCATCGCATCCATCGTTCCCGACGGGCCGGCTGATAAAGACGGCAGAATCAGACCAGGTAAAATCCGGACCCGCTTCTGTCTTGTGTTCTAAAACAAACTAAAGAAAAAGACTTTCAGCGTCTTTTGTGTATGTTCAGGTGGCCGGTTGATCTCTCTGAATAAGATCAGTCTAGAAGGAGTGACGTTTAATACAGCTGCATCCATACTGCAGAACAGCCCAGATGAAGTGGAGCTCATAGTGTCCCAACCCAAACGTAGGTCCTCATCATTAGATCTATAGAATAGACCGTAAGGTTCCATGTTGTTTACATGGTCTGTCTCCATGCGTTCACTTTAATGGTGAAAAGTGTGTGTTATTGTTAATTGACAAAGTGAATTATTTCATATTTATTGATGATAGAGGATTTTCGGGACAGCAAGACCTCTTTGGCTACATCCAATCTAGGGATGATGCTGGAAAGAGGCTTTGATTCCCAAAGTACCCTCAATGCGGAGTACAGGCCTGTTATGGAGGAGCTAGAGGAGACCCTCTCCAACATCATGGCTCCTAAAATGGGAAAAAGACTCCACGTACCTGTAGTGCGGATTCTGGACATGCAGGTGTGAAGTAAAACACTATTGTGTCCGGTTTATCAGTAAACATCTGATGGGAAGCCTAACTAATCTGTTGTTCTTCTTGTGCAGGACGAGCTGTCCAATACCTTTTCCAGCTTCAATCTGAAGCAAGGTGATGTCATCTACGTCGAGCTCAGAAAGATCAACGGCAACTTGGGAATTAGTGTTGCTGTGAGTTTCTGATTCGTCAGACATTCCTGATAACAATTTTAGATTGTAAGAACATTATAGGAATGTTATTTAAGCTTTTTAAATTCTGTAACGTTTTTAAAACATTCCCCTAACAACGTAAAAATAACGTTTTAATATATGATATATAACGTGAAGAACATTCTACTAAGAATACTGCAAGAACATTTTTGAGAACTTTGAGAGAACTTTTAGAGAACATTAGCTAACATTCTCAGAATGTTCCGGATTAGCGGGGATGAGTGATGCCATGAGTGACTATTTAATTTTTAGGGAGGAATCAACACCAATGTGCGTCATGGAGGAATCTACATAAAAAGTGTGATCCCAGGAGGAGCAGCAGATCAAGACGGAAGAATACAGATCGGTAAAGATTCAGCGTTGCATATTAAAACGCATGACGCGGCAATTAAACTATTCTGAATTCATTTTTAAAGATGTGCTGTATATGTGATTTTTAGCATGTTCCATATGTATTTGTCATCTCCTTGATATTATACAGTACAGATGACTCGGTGTTCTGGTTCAGAGGTGTTTCTAACATGCAAATGAGCATGAATATGTAACATCCTGATTGGATGTGACTCATGATTGATGTTGACAGCCTGATGATGTCATTTGTATGTGGCAGGTGACAGGCTGATGGAGGTGGACGGCTGTAATCTGCGTGGCGTCACCCACAGGCAGGCGGTAGAGTGCCTGAAGAGAACAGGGGAGGTACTGTTACACTCATTTAAAGGCATAGGTCACTAAAAATTAGAAATCATCATTTACTCATTCCAAACATATGCTGTTATTTTGTTTATAGAATACAAAATGGGAGATATATGAAGAATATTTACACCGGGTTTGCCATACAACATTCAAAATGTTACATCTCAGATATCAAATGGCTTTTGGTTGTTAGTTGACGTGTGTAAAAATGATTTTTTGTGTGATACTATAATTGCAACTCTTGTGTCAAGTCAAAAGACTGCAAAAGACACAGTAGAAAAGTAGAAAAAAGCGATCAGTCTTTATTTTCGTCTGGGCTAATAAGATTTTCTGGGATATGATGCTGAACATTGTCATCACACTGACACACTGTAACACTTAAGCTGGCCAGTCTTCACCCCTTCACACTGATTAGATAACATTTACATTTATGCATTTGGCAGACGCTTTTATCCAAAGTGACTTACATTGAATTATACTATACATTGATTCTGAGTGTGCAATCGCTGGGATCGAACCCACAACCGCCATGCTCTAACCACTGAGGTACAGGAAAGATAGCAAACCTTGTGCCAAACACACATGACTGTGTCCCAAACTGACCTCACAAAACCCACCCAGCTAACAATTCTAGGTTGTACAAATGTTCCCCTTATGTTTCCATTAAGTAACAAAAAAGTTCTAAATGTCCAGTTGTTTTTTCAGACATGATGCCTTCATGCTTCTGTTTACTCTTTAAAAACAGTCATATGTTTAACAGTAAAATAGCCAGACATATTACATTCAGCTCTGCTTAAATGGCTGTTTTTTCAGATTGTGAGTCTGGTTCTGGAGAGAGAACCTCCAGTGGTTCTGGACACTTCTAGTTCCTCATCCACGCTGGAAAGACAGAGATCTCCTTCACCCCTCAGTGCACAGAGCACGCCCACCCTCCGGAGGAGAGGTGTTGCCATGGAAACGCCCTTGTCTGTCAGAGCCAAGGTCTTCAGCTTTGTGTCGAATGGTGAGATGGGGCTCTGAGAGGGGGAGAGTCTGCTAGAAAACATTTCAAGTGAATCTGACAGCAACACTCTGCTAACTGTCAGACCCACATAACTCAAAATCCAGCCAAATCTAGATCTTGCCCAGAGGAGCACTGTTTTTCTTTATACATTTTTTTTACAGATTCTGAAAGGGATAAATGTAAACTGTTAAGAAAATACTTCAGCATTTAGCATTTTTTTAAAAATAAGAGAAATTTCAGCTGCATGGTGGGTACATTGAGTATATAGTAAGTATATTCCGCTAGACAAAATAATATTTTTTTATTTATAACACAAATTATACTGTTTTATATTATAAAAAGTTTAGACATCCTTGTTTTTATCACTAGTTTCCTCTTTGAGAGTCAATGACTGCCTGCAGCCATTTGTAACAGATACAGTATACTTGACTAGTTATTTTAAAGTGTACTAGTATACTGTACAGTATACTAGTTTTGTAAAGATAATTAGGTTTTCCTTCAATTCTTACATTTACATTCACTTTTACACAAACTTGAACTGAACACGATTGTATGGAACACAGATTATTGTGTGTGAGACTGTACCCATTATAAGATACAAATTGAGAGTGTCTTGTCCTGTCTGTGTGACAGAAAACCCCCTGGAGGTGATTCTACAAAGGGGTCCGAGTGGCCTGGGATTTAGTTTCGTCTTATCTGAGCTGAGTCCTGATGAGGGCAGCATTGTGCAAATTAAGAACCTATTTCCTGGCCAGCCTGCAGCGGATTGTGGGCTTCTGAAGAAGGGAGACATAATCCTGGCTGTCAATGGAGAACCTGTCAGAGGCCTGTCCTATGAGGTAATGATATATCATTTATATCCAGCAGTATGTCAATAAGATGAATACAATCGCTTTTAAAGATGTGCGGCAATTTGGATAATAAGCAAAACTTTAAAGTGATAGTTTACCCAAAAATTAAAATTCTTCCATCATTTACTCAACCTCATAGAAACCTGTAGGAAGATATTTTGGAGTACTCTGTACATTGACTTCCATTGTATGAACACACACCACTGAGACATTTCTCAAAATATCTTCTTTTGTGTTCCACAGAAGAAAATATCATACAGTTTTGAAATGACAGAAGGATTGGTAAATGATGGGAATTTTTGGGTGAACTATCCCTTTAACTAATATGTTTCGTATAGTTATTCTTGGACTCATGACATTACTATATGTTGTGTAAGTGTGGCCAGGGAACACAATTAGCATCAAGCTTTAAAACACTGCAGTTAGTTTGTTTGGTTTCATTACACTCTACACAGCATATTGGATAGAATAAATGTGTTTTTGAGAAGCTGTCTAACCCTTCTTGATAAACCCATTACTTATACCACAGGAAGTTCTGTATCTGCTCCACAAGTCTCCATCTGAGGTCAGGCTGTCAATTTGCAGACCCCCATCTGCTGAATGTACAGATATTGACTCTTCACTGGTAACATCAATTATCTACATGGTTGGGGAGAAATTTGACATGTCCAAGTTTTTATATTCAGTATTTAAAGACCACATGAGACATGCTTTTCTTTTTGACAGGATCTTGCAGTGCTTCCAATTCGTGCACTGAGATCCAAGTCTCTAGACCTGCAGGCGAGGTCAGTCGCCCCAGACTTCAGTGATCTCCTCAAGAAGAGGACCACAGACATGGTTCTAAAGAAGAATAGATCTCCAGAGGAAGCCCAAAAGATCCCAGCAGCTGAAGATAACCAAGATAGTGAGCTGGTGGAGAAGCCTACTTCAGCTTCTCCACCTTCTCTTCCATCTTTAGGTGAAGCTGGAAAACTAATACCTCCTGCCATGGTGGAGGAGGAGCATGATAACAAAGCCTTGGGGGAGCCCAAAACTTCTCCCCCATCTCCATCCACTGTTAAAGTTACAACTGCCACCACAGCGCCAACTCCAGCAGCCCCTGAATCAGCAATGACAGCCCATCAGCCAAAGTCAAAAGATGATACCATCTCAAAAACCAACACTTGCACAGCTAATACCAGGTAAAAGCCCACAGGTTTACCCCTTGCTCATATGATATGGATGCAGCAAATATATGTGTACTGTGTGTTCTGTTATCTGTTTCCAGTCACACCAATGAAAGTATGGATGAGAGCATGACAGGGTTCATGGCTAATGGTCTCACAGTCATAGCCAATGAAGAATACTTGACCATCTCTACCACAGCACCCTGTTCTTCTACCTGCAGCACATCTGTTTCTAAAGATCTGCTTCCTCTACCAGCCCTTTCTCCATCACATCTGCTCTCTCCTCCAGCCCCTTCTCCATCACATCTGCTGTCTCCTCCAACCCTTTCTCCATCACATCCAGGCACACCTCCACCTAACCAGCAAGCACCTTCACCCGAATCGGCACCAGAACCTCAGCCACCTTCCCAGTCAACCAACAACAACGGCTGGGAAGATGACGATGAGGAGGATGATGAAGATCCCAGAAGAGTGAGCTTGATCATGTGTTCCTGTAGATGTAGAAGGTATCTTTTAAAGTTCAGACTGTGTAAAACAATGTAAGTATGTTCTTCTTTTAGGACATGTTGAAGGAGTTTGAACTGACTGTTTCACTCACCAAATCATGGTGTGGTAGCTTCGGATTCACCATTACCAGGAGTAAACTGGACAACTGCTATTACGT
>JAZGTI010009828.1:0-18359 GCA_036877585.1 Botia kubotai
TAGTACTTTTTGTTCAGAATAGTCATCTAAATGTCTTGTTATTGCAATTGTGTGTATTCTTCACTCTCTGTTTTGGATCTTAACAGAGAACAGGCTGGCTGGATATCTTGGAAAATAATCATAGTGGATTTCTTTCACTCTTATTTTAGGATAGACCAAGCCATATATGCTATAACAAAGTGGCAAAGCAACAGCAGTCTTGATTATTTTCCTCCAGCAGTTAGTTAGATGCTTATTAGATACTTATCACACCTCATATTTTTCCAGTCCACACATTCACTAAAAAGTGTTGACATTTCCCAGCGCAATTTATTATAACTAATGAGCCAGTGTACATAGTTGCTGATGCATCTTGTATTTGCACACCTTGTCAGTTTTAAATGTTTTCTCACTCAGACCTCTGCATAAACAGTGCCTCATTTTTACTCTGAGGTGTTGCGAAACACAAGCACGTCATGGACCAGACGTGAATGGTTCTGTTAGCACTTTAATATGCCTGTGTGTAATAGGTTTTTTTCAAATAGCTTTTTGCAGTGAATCTAAGCAGTTGTACTTTTGTCAATTCTTGTTTGTGTGTTGGAATTGGCAAGGTGAAAATTGTTAGTGGAATTAGAAATAACAACCAGTCTTGTAAGAAGACTAATTTAGTCAATTGTGTTGCTTTGACCACATACGTCATAAGATCTACCCTTTGTTTTTCTGCAGAGCAGCAGTTAGATGGATTGATGTATATGGATAAGGTAGCAAAGCTGTCAAAAGAATTATGCCAGATATGATCTTTATCATTAAAACTGAAGCATCTTTTATGTTTCCCTTGAAATTCACCTGATGTTTTTATTATGTTATACTAATACATCTTTGATTTTACTTTTTCTTTAGAAATACGCATAAATAACGATGTCACCAGCTGTCTGTCTATAAAATCAAAGCTTCAAACCGACAGAAACCCAGTAAGATCCCAGTTTGTTATCATTATTATTATTATGACATATGTTATTTACAATTGTCAGGTACGGCAATGAAAGGCTTAATATTAATAATAATATTAGTTATGACTAATGCTTTCATGTGCTTTTAAAACCTCTGTAGTGTCATTATGCTATAGAGGAGGATTCAGAGGGTGACAATGACTCTGAGGAGTTCTACTATGTTGGGCAGGTAAATGCATACAAATAAATATATTTTATACATGTTAAATTACCAATCAAGTAACCTTAACTCACATGCTCCTGTATCAGTGGTACAGTGGAAGCTTGTAGAAGTCTTAGAAAGATATTAAAAACGATGCCTGCTTTTATAGAAGTTTGCTACTAGCTACTTCACTCAAATTAATGTTTTTGTATCGTGTTTTTTTGCGGTCCGCATTATTTCAAAGCAGTTTAACAAAGAACAGTGCCTTACAAACCATATCATACCAACATACATTATAAAACATACAACATACAAAACATACATTATTATACTATTATACACTTGTTTCCCAGAACAGTGTGCTGCGGTCATGTGTTGTTTTTTATTTATAGTTGTTTTTGGAACTATAGTTGTTTTTTTATACTTGCAGAAATATGCCATTTATAACTACTTAGCAGTTAGTTAAACTTACTTTGTCAGTGGTCAGGTCAATGTTTATCATAGTTGTGTTAAATATGGGCATTTTAAATTGTGTAAATGCACTAAAGATATCAACAAATTAGGTCTTGAAAGAGAAAACCTTGTTTATAAATCAGTCATTTATCTTCTGAGGTACATCATATACAGTATATTAAAGATAATAAAGAGATACAATATGTATAAAGTATGAATATATGCGTAAATGTGACAGAAATCGCTTCAGCGCAGTGCACTTTATTGATTTGAACTGCAACTGATCGTTTTTGTCTCAACTCGCTTAAAGTACAGAAAACTTTAAAACTATCTGCAGCTTTATGTAGTGATTTACATTTACAAGAACATGCTTCTTTACACACACAGGCAGAGAGAGAGAGTGCTGAATTACTCACTGTATTAATGTTACATTTTAGTTTGTAAGAGTTTAGATATTTACCTAACCTTAGGAAGCATTAATAAAAGGTTTTACATTTAATGTTTTACATTTACATCAAAACATGTAATTGGACATATTTGGCTATATGTTGTGACATTTTTCTTATTTTAAGCTACTCAACAAGGTACTCTAAAATAAATGAAAATTAATAAAAGAAATAAAATTGAAATGATTAAGAACATCTAATATAAATCTCTATTTCACATACTTATTCACATGCATCCTATGCACTAACTAGATCTGAGTAAATTGTTGTACTCATGGTTCTGTTGGGAAATGTGCCTGCTTCCAGAATCCTGCATTTATGCATGTTAATCTAGCTCAGTGGTGCATTAGAAAAAGTCCAAATTAAGTCATAAAATACAAATTGTATGGCAAATTAACTTTTATAAGGTAGTCAGACAGTATAAAAGTAGTTTGAAAAGATTGTTCTTAGAGTAGAGCAGAGTACTGACATAAAATGCATTTAACTGCATATGACAGCAGATTTTATTCTGTTCGTCCATTGATAAAGGAGGGGCCTACAGAGAAGCTTTGTGATTGATTAATACTATAGAGAGACTGTTATTAGACTCTTAAATACACCAAATGAGTTAAAACAAACCAACAATGTGCCAACAAGACCATTTTCATATTTTGTGTAGAATTATTATTTAGAATATTATTGTTTATATCGCTATATTACAGCAAATTGAAATCTCTATACAATTTTTTACGTTCTAAATTTAGTGTGTATTATGATAAGGATTTTATAAGACATTTCCTTTCATTTTTACAATGCGTTGTTAGTCCAGTTCTGAAGTCTCCATCAAATGTCCATGTGTTTCTTGAATGCTCCTGCCCATAGCCTGGTGCTCTGCGTGTCACTCTTTGACCTGTGTGTTTGTGTGGACAGGTAAATTATGATGGAGAGCTTCACAAACATCCCCAGCTGGAGGCCGATTTGGCAGCCGTGCGGGACTTATATGGCCATCATGCAGTATCTCTCAGGTACCTGACTGTTGTCTCACTTTCCCTCAAATCGATATGTGAACATTACACTTGATGGAACCTTTCTTTGCTGAGTAATATAGCAGGCACTTTTCTGGAATAGGGTGAAAAAATGGGACCTGTTCAAAACTCCTAAAATATAGAATAAAAAAGATTTATTTTGACAAATAGTGAGAAGGTTAGAAAACATTGATTGGAAACTACAATAGATGACCAAATTAAATATTATATGAGCTGGTTTGTTAATTAAAAAAATATTTTTACTGCAGTGAACTGAATATAAATTTAATAGCCAATATAAAAGTTATTTTAATTGTTGGATACAGGTCAGTGTGGGACTGGCCAAAATCACCTTTTCAACATTTCCTGGACTTCATGCTAGGTTAATTTTATGTTACGTTATAGATTATCTAATTTATCTAATAGTCCTAACACCCAAATAACATTTTAATGCCTCTAATGCTAAAAAATGTGATCACATTCTATAATGTATTATATATAGTGTTGAGTATACAGTAATCAACCATACATAAACATAACACACACAACAGAAAGACAGCAGATGAACCAGGAACCCCAGGGTTAATGAGGTGAAAGCTTTGTTCTCTCATTATTGGGACCTTGTACAAGACTCCTAATCCTCAGGTAGCTTCAGGAGAATTGCGCTGTAGCTAGTGTGTGATAATTCACGTCAATAAAAAAAGTAACATGATGTAAACATTTCCTTTTTGGACATTTCTATGTCTCTCCGTCTAAGCAATGCATCATGGGAAATGACACTCCCAGCAATTGTTCTTTAGTGTTCTGACACAGTTAACCCACTCAAGGAGGTTCTGTGTCCGAGCCAGGTCCCTATAACCCTCAGAAGTCAATTTCTCCAACCTGTCATTTGAAGTAATGTTCAGTGATCATCTGAAAGACTGCGTGAGTCTGAGTTATTACAGCTTGATTATCGTGCTGCAATCAGTCTCTGCAATCAGTGTTTGAGCAGTGATTTTCTTAGTGAGATGTTACCGTGTTTAAACTGGTGCTTTTAAGAATGCTGAGAATTTTTTGTCTCTAAAAAACGGAAACGTAGTTGGCAAAAATGTCCAGATTGAGCGTATGATTAGTAACTCAACAAGAAAGTGATTCACCTCACAAAATCTGGCCAACTGAATGTTGTTTAGTATGGCAGGAGCTATTTAAAGCACAACTCTTGAAAGTTTATCTTGTCAGGCAGCTTTTGATAACAGCAGACAGTCAAACGAGGGAACAGCTTTAAAGATTCTATTTACAGTAGCATATATTCTGTGTTTGATATTCTGTCTCATGTGATCTTTGTGATACTTTAGCATTGAGTCACAAACAAAAAGCTTTGTTGAGTATATGCTCTGTGTTCTGCTAATTTGTTCCAGTCTCTGGATGACTAGCTTGAGCAGGTTCTCTAAGGCCTTTTGAATAATTCCGGGACATTTCCCACTAAACACTTGATTTGTTGGGTTTAGCCAATTCATGCAACTAGAATTAAATCGAATTGCGAAACCGTTTCTTAGGTCAATGTGCAAATTATTTGGTAGGTACTGCACTGCGTCTTAAAGGTTCCTTGAACTGATTTTTACCCTTGTAAATGCATGAGTTGAATGCATGTTTATATGTTTCTCAACAGGAGTGTGTGCTTATCTTTGTGTATTTTTTTAAATCTGTAAGCTGTTTACCCTTGACAGATAAAAGTGGATTATTTTCTCAGATCTCTTGCCTTTGAGACAGTGATTGTTTTGTTTTTGGGAGAGGGGTGTAACCATGGTAACAATTAGACCAGAGCAATGCAACAAACTAATTGCAGTGTTTTTATGAGAAATAAATGCATTGAGCAAAGCACAGAAACAGCTGCATCATTAAACATCAAATCTTTTTTACATAGAGATTATGGGAAGTATACTGTAGTTGTATTTACATGTAAACTAGCGTCTTCACAAAAGAGAATTCCTAAAAAGAAATGAATCATATAATTTATTCTGAAATCTTTCTTGTAAAGGAAAGTTTTTTTGTGAGCCAGCTTGTATAAACAAAGGGAACTGCTTAATTATGTCTGCGTTGTGGAGAATTGACCAAAGTCATTGAAAGATTTGTGCTTGACTGTCAACAACATGCTCTGCAGACAAAGATAAAGTCATATTCTTGTTTAGCTGTCTTAATGAGTATGTACTGTAAAACTGCTTTAAATAACTCTGCTCACAGTAGGTGGATTTTGCAGGATGAAATATCATAATCACTAAGTCTAGCAATGTTTCATTTCGAATTTAGGGAATATGGTGCAATTGATGATGTGGACATCGACCTACACATAGATGTCAGTTTCCTAGATGTAAGTAATCGTTGACTGTCTTATGAAATGTGACTTAACGTGTTAACCAGAGGGATACATACTGTCTCCCCTCCTTTAAATTCCAACACAGCTGGTTATTACAGTATACTTTAACACATTATATGCTGTATGTATGTACAGTTATTTTATCAATAGTTATATATAGTCGTGTCAGTTGCATTGTGAAGAAACTAAATTGCAGCATTTGTTGAAAGGAGGAGATTGCACTTGCCTGGGATGTGATCAGAAGCAAACCTGTTATTGTTCGGCTTCATTGCTCTCTTACACAGTATCTAAATGGACCAGGTTAGATTACACACACCATCATACAAGCAGACACTTGTTATAAAGGTTGTACACAACCAAAAATGCAATTACTAACTCTCCAAAAGAATTATGCAAATCATTTAGCTACAAACATCATTATACTACACTATAGTTTAAACTGTGCAGGAGGATTTTAATGTTAAGCCTATTTCTGTAAGATATAAATAATTTCAATAATTTTTCAAAATATACATAATTTTTGTAAACATAAATAATTTTTGGTTCTTCCAACCTTTTATCAGTCGGGAAATGTATCTGCTGGTCTTTCTTTTGTATAAATACATTGTGAATTGTTCAGCGAGAGACTGAGTGTCTCTGCACTATTAACATTTCTCCTTACAAGCACTTTTGGTTGATTGTAGATTTGATTAAAATGACATGCCTCAAGAACATCAGTTCAGATTGCATTTGGCTTATCATATGTGGCTCATTTTTGTAGTGACCTCCTGTTGTTAGAAACTCTAAAATGCTTTGATGGCTCCATCAAATATTTTGAAATGATTCCCAATATCCTAATATAATGTAATTTAATATTAATAATAATGTTTTAATAAAAAAGTTTTACCGTGGTACTTTGTGAAGATACTTTGTTCACTGAGAAGTTGACATCCTCTTCCAGTTCCCACTGTTGATGTGTTTCAAGTGTCTTCAAAAGACAGATTTGGACTTGGACATCAGTTTAAAAAGTAAGAAACTAGATGAAAATAATTTTTTGTGCTAGTTTGCGTTGTGTAGTGTCATAGAACTTCATGAGTGTGTTTTCTCTTGGTAGGATAATGCAAACCTTTGTCACACAGCAGTGGAAGTGTCAGAACAAAGATAAACTCATTAGAACACATGGCAAAAAGCAAAGTGAGAAGAAGTTGAAGTCTCCCCTGCACATTTTTTCAACCCTGCGCAGGTAAATATTTAATATACTGGACACAGTTTATCTAGACTTGAGTTTAATCAAACTCAAGCTAATGTATCAGCTTTATGGACCATCTTGACTTTATTTTAACATATAGGTCTTATGATGAGGTATGAATGGTTTCACATTTAACAGTTTAAAGAATTTTTTTTGATCAGCACATGCACATTATTTTTAGTTCATTAAATTGGCAAGATTAAAATAAAGCAATCAGTTTGGCCAAAAATGTTATTTTGAGGAATGTACACTAATATTTGGGTTTGAATATGGGTTTGACAGTTTAATTCTAATTAAAAATGCTGACAGAGGAAATTGTACTTAAATGCATGGGCCAATAGATGATCGTTCCAAGGAATGAAATCAAGATCATAAAGAATAAATGAAAAAGCAATTTGTCAACAATGATTACCCCTCAAAAACACAACCCACTGGAGCTAATTAGCATGAGAAACATACATTCCCATTGAGAACTATACAAATGAGGTGTCCTGAAATGGGCAGGATTTGCAGCAGTCTATTTGCACAACATCTTGTGGTCCATCATTCACAATGTTTTAAATGTGCCGCGCTTTTGCAAACTTAGATCGCCCAGCTACCCTCCTCCTGGCTGTGTGAAAAGCAAAAAGAAGCTCAAACCCGAGCAAGATGGCGTGTCGAAATCCCACAGTCTGTTGCAACGAACGTGTTCCAGCATGGTGAAGCCAGAGATAGACGGCTGCGGGGGGAAGACGCACAAGCTTCTTGTCCACTCCGTCTCCAGCGACCCGCGAATAGAGCAGCACCAGCCCCTCAAACAACCTCACAGGCTGCTGTCCCGGCCCTGCTTGACTACCATAAAACCGGAGGACTGCCCACCGATGAGGCCTCACAAACTATCACCGCGGTCCAGCACAGCGGAGTCTCATTGCGAACATGCCATGGGCAGTAACGATGGCGGTGCTTTGAAACCCCACCGACTCCTGAGTCACTCCTGCTCAGGCAGCGTGCGATCTGAAGAGCTGGATGGCTTGAAGCACCACCATCGTCTGCTCAGTAGGTCCTGCTCCAGCAGCACCAAGATGGGCAAAGCAGACATCTTTAAGGAGCCTGTCACAGAGAGCAGACGTCTCTCCCTTACCTCAGGGCTAATTAGCATCCTGGCCCCATCACTCTCTTCCACACCTCAGGTGAAGAGTCATGTCATTTCAGTGATTAAGAGTGTTTTGTATCCAAGATACACAAACTGCTTTTCCTATACCAGCTTAAAATGCAGATATAACTATTAGTAAGCCATCTGTAAGCCTACCGATTGTTTTAGGAAAATTGCTTGAAAACTCATTGTTGCAGTTCAATTTGGTGACTCAGTGGTGATAATTTGCATACTGCAGCTTTAAAGTAAAAGCCAGAGTAAACCCTGTGACTGGTAATTGCACTGACCTGGCATAGATGAGACTTTAATAGTTTAAAGATTTTATGCCAGAAGTTAAATTTTTGGCCTGAAGCTTTAAAAAACATTGAAAAACATTTTGACCCGAGGCATTGCGTATTTAGTTTACAAAGTCTAAAGGGATCTCTTAATTTTTTCTGTCTTCTTGAATAGCCAAACATTGGAGCCAAATCCATTCCAGTCAGAGACAGAGGCTTCCTTGTGCAGGTAAAAATGTCCTGTATTACCCTATTCCTTAACCTCATTAATCAGTCAGTATTACGGCTTTTATTGTTCTTGCAAGTACATGTGTGCATGTGATGGGTTATAGGGGTTGACATCCTTCAACCTTTATTCTTATGACCTAAACTGAATGTACAAAAGCATTAAAAGTGAGGTTTTCCCTCCATTTTGTCATTATATAACTTATACTCATGTAAGTCTAAACCCATATGACTTTCTTCATTCAGCAAAACGATTTTGAAACAAAAAGATTTTGAAAAAACAAAAAGATTTTGAAGAATCTATATACAGTTCTTTTAATTTTTTTACATGTACCAACAGCTCACTCATCATGGCTGTTACTACACAAATAAAATAAACAACAACCAAAAAAAAGAGCAAAACAGTCCATATGACTGCATTTCATGTTCCTCACACAAAACTTGTCCAGTAAAATTGAAATATACTGTAGCACACAAGCCACATAGACTATTTTGTAAATATCTGAAATAGTTTAAAAATTGAGCTTTAATTTTTGGGTGAACTATTCTCTTCAGTTATGGTTTGGTTGAGTTGTTCTGGCAGCTTCCTCATGCTTTAGAGTAAATTTTTTACAGATTGAATATTACAGTACTGTATATGCATTGATTTTACTTATAATTGCAGACTATGGAGTATGCACAACAGCGCATCCCTGTACTGAATGAGTTCTGTGTGGTCTGTGATGAACCTCATGTGTTCCAAAATGGACCAATGCTCAGAGTAAGTCCGTTAGCTTCACTGTCAATGCTTGTTTGATCTTAGTAAAGATGTTGTCAGATGTTTTTTCTCTTTAGAGTACTTTAAACATGGCCTCTGTGTTTTTCTCTCTGTTATTTGACAATTTAAAGTCAATTAAAGTCAATTTGATTGATTTTCCATATCTGTATGGAACAGTTTACCAGTGGCAAATAATTGCAAATTTTTTATGGAGTGAGCCGATGTATTTTGCTTATGATTAAATGTATTCTCTTTTTTGCATGATATATTACAATACAATATCAATGCATGTGTGATTTTTCAGCCCACAGTGTGTGAGAGAGAGCTGTGTGTCTTCGCCTTTCAAACGCTAGGGGTCATGAACGAAGCTGCTGATGAGATTGCCACTGGTGCTCAGGTATACAGTTCATACATACATCCATACATTCATTCTCAGGGGTCACATTTTGGAGGTGGGGGCCCTTAAAAACAGGTGGTGATTTGGATGTCTGACATGACATGTACAGTACATATATCTGCTAGATAGAGAAATACATACATAGAGAAATTTTAAAAATTGTCACCAAAGCCCATATTGTGCATGTTGGCCTTCAGTTTATGATTTGTATTGAGAGTGGCCCAGTCAGCATTCACAGCATACACAACTTTTAATAAACCAAGCAAAGTTGCTAGTGCATATCAGTGGATGTATATCAAAAAGCAGGGATGCCTTATTGGGTTGCAATTTATTTTGTGATATCACTGGAACAAAGTAAACTGGCTAAATAGAAAAGAATCTATGCACTGGATGGGACTGGACTGGTGCATAAGAGAATTAATTGAATTGACAAATTTTATTTAGTAATCTTTACTTTTTTAATTGAAGGTGACTGAATGCTGATCTTAATCATTCTGGTCCTATTGTACCCCAGGTCGTTCTGTACCATACACGCGACATCCTTCTAACCAATCTCTGTTTGTGATGACAGGTAGTAGACTTACTGGTCTCCATGTGCCGATCTGCACTGGAGTCTCCGAGGAAAGTTGTCATTTTTGAGCCATATCCATCTGTGGTGGATCCCAACGACTCACAAGCACTTGCCTTTAACCCCAGGGTACTTCAAACTTCATACATTCTCACTTTTCAATGAATACGTCTCTCACGACTGAATGCTGACTAAAAACATTTAGCATTCACTTTTTTACCTATAATCCTTGCTTTTAAGTGTAATGCGACTATTAAGAAGTACATGAATGTATGCTACATTCATTGTTTGTGTTCTCTTTCAGAAAAAGGACTATGATCGCGTGATGAGAGCTCTTGACAGCATCACATCTATCAGAGAAATGACCCAGGTATTAACTGATGTATTAACCAGAAAGTTTTTTAAAAATCAAGTTTGCATTTTTTGTATTTTAACTTTAATGGCTGTAACTGTAAGCCATATGTAGATTTATTTGACCAAAAAGGTGTAAACACTACCACTCCGTGGCATTTTCACAATACTGCTTTGTGGGCATCCTGACTGGTCTGACACAGCAACACGGGCTGAATCAATTGCTTGAATTTTTGAGGGGCTGTTGGTTTATATGACTAATGGCAGATGGAGGGGTGGGGGTGTTTAGGAAATCGCCTGGATTATTTTCAATTTTCCGTATTATTATTTTTCCACCTCCGTTTAGTGCCCTCAGTGGCGCAGAAATTGCACACTTTACCTTTAAATCACAATCCCAGTATCTTGCATAGCACACTGGGAACTAAGCCAGTATTTTGATTATAATGTATTAGCCTTGCCAGAATGTAATAAAATACTGACTATTAACATTTCTGCTGCACAGGCTCCGTACCTGGAGATAAAGAAGCAAATGGACAAGCACGATCCATTGGCTCATCCACTGCTGCAGTGGTATGACATAATAACACTTCAAGCATTATCTTCTGTGCTCCTTCACTTTAGAAATCTGTTAATGTAACAGTCAGCTCCCATAACAGCTGTAATTAAACAGCAGTCATAGAAATCGTGGGCTCAATTAAGTTGTGTATCTTGTGTGTGTTCCTGTAGCTCAATTAGTAGCGCATTGCATTAGCAGCAAAAAGGTTGGGTGTTTAATTCACAGGGAACAAGGGTACTAATAAAAAAGTATGCGTACTGTAAATGCAGTAAAAACTTTGGATAAAAACATCTGCCAAATGTGTAAATGTATGACATGATTAACAAACCTCTTTCTTTATAGGGTGATATCCAGTAACAGGTCACACATAGTGAAGCTACCTGTTACTAGAGTAAGTCTTTCTTATATTTTATCAGTCCTATTTAAATGTTTGTTATATTTCGTATTGTATATATATTTAATATTGTTATTATATTTAGGTATAGTATTAGTGGTGCTCGCGAAGCAATACTTTTTTTTCTGCTTGTAACTTGTCCCACACTGATTGTCATAGACCCATGAATGAGGGGTCAAATCGACTGGCTCTTGTGCAGACAAGTAGTCTTTAATTATTACCTATGGCTACTCAGAAGCCATATCTCACCATTAGAACATTATGGAGACACATGGGAGGCTTATTTGACTCTGGCTGTCATTGGGCTTTAGATATTGCCCTGGCAACTTCCTAGCCACAACCTAGCAACCATTTAAAGCACCTGTATAACATAACAATTACTGTATAACATAACAATTAAGCCATGTTTCAATATATCGATCATGTTAAATCATTCTAGCATCATGCTAACATCATGTTGATTCATACTTCATGTAAACTGAAGTTAAAATGTGCTAGCATCATTCAAAATGTGTTAGCATTATGCTAAAACATTCTAGCGTTATGTTAAACGTGTACATCATGCTAATTAATGTTGGAACATGTTAACATCATGCTAATTAATGTTCAATTTTAAATCATTTCAAATTCACATACAGTGTGTAACTTCTCTGAGGCTTAGAAAATGATTATGACTTAATGTCTCAAGTATATGCTCTTGAATCTTGTTTCTATCACAACAGCAATTGAAGTTCATGCACACACCCCACCAGTTTCTCCTGCTCAGCAGTCCACCTGCCAAAGAATCCAACTTTCGAGCTGCCAAAGGCCTCTTTGGAAGTACCTTTGCTTTTCAGTAAGTTAGATTTTAAACACTCAGTACAGACAAAATATTATGTATTTATTTATGAGATCCCTGGTAGTTGTTGATGATGGAATTAAACCGACACAAGACACAAGAAATGATCTTAAAATGACCTAAAATGACTAGAAAATTAATAGATGAGTAGAAATAGTCACACCAGCCAGACTTTTGACTCCTGGCATAAAGTCTAGACCACTTTGCCAGTTGCTCTGGCCAAGAACCACAACTGTACAGACGTAAAACCTTGTGCTTAATTGAGAACACTGACTCTTGATTGAATTTTTTTAAGAAAAACTGATAATTTCATTGTTTTTGTCTCTCAGTGGATCACACATAGAAAACTGGCACTCCATTTTAAGAAATGGTTTGGTCGTTGCATCAAACACAAGGCTTCAGGTATTCAGTACATGTTGTAGTGCGTATTTATTACCTATGATATCACTTATAGCATAATGGATTGTGTAAACATCTTTAAAATGAAAATATAACACTTTAACATATTCAAAATGAGGAATTTTGTGACCAATTAGGAACTTTTATACCATACTGAAACATTGTTTTGTTTGCAGCTTCATGGCGCTATATACGGCAGTGGAATCTATCTCAGTCCATTATCAAGCATATCATTTGGCTACTCAGGTCTTAATACCTTAAAGAACAAAAATTCCTTTAAAGATATTTAAAAATATTTCCTAAACTAACTACATAAATGTAGAATAATACAAAGTAATAAAATATAAAAATACATTTACATGCATATAATTATTTGACATTGTGTTTTTTTATAGGGATGAATAAAAAACAGCAGAAAGTTGCTTCAAAAGATGAAACTGCTGCCAATAAGTCCAATATTCATTTGCAGGTATTTAATTTTGTAATTTATTTTTTTCCCACGTTTCACTACTTGATAGATTTAATTTCATAGTTTTGCAAAACTGCTGGTCTAAAAATACAGCAAGTCTTTCAGGCTCATTGTTTGCTATTTGCTTTCAGTCACAGAAGAAAGGCCACAACCCGCAGTTTCTCCAGAGTCGCAACCTGAAATGCATAGCCTTATGTGAAGGTTCACAGTCTTCTATCTATCTTACTGTCCTTAACACACATTTACATCATCTATAGTCTCTATAAGCTAATACGTTTTATATTTATATTATATTACAGTAATTACATCTACAGACCTGCACAAGCATGGCGACATCTGGGTAGTTCCAAATACGGATCATGTCTGCACACGTTTTTTCTTTGTGTAAGTACATTTGATTCTCAGTATCTCAGTATTATTATTCGTAATTTTTTACAGTATTTTTTACACATTACATGAACATAGTATAGTAACAACAGCAAACAACAGCAAACTGCATTACATGCAGCTAACCCTAAACCAAACCCTAATCCTGACCCTATAGTAAGTTAATGTTGTTAATATTAATGTGTTATTACACAACAAGGACACATTTAAATAAAGTGTAACCTAAATATATGTGTTTCTATTATTCAATGAGCCTGTTTCAATTTTTTATTGAGCCTCTGCTTGTGCTAATGTGTCAGTTAATGTGTCTGTAGAAATACTAACTTTTTGTCTGACATATTGAATGTATTTGCATCAGAACATAAGTGTGTATGACAGCTGTGTGTCATATATCTTAATATTATATTTGATAACAACTCTTCCTTTCTCCTTCTTCACCTATCAACTAGTTATGAGGACGGACAGGTAGGTGACACAGGTATAAACACACATGACCCTGGTATTAATAGGGAGATCCTACGAGTCATCGGCAATCAAACGGCTACTGGATAAAGGATTTTCAACACAATTCCCCTGCCTTGACCTCAAAGCTGGACATTTGAGCGTAGGATTCTAAGACCATGTGTATTTTTGGTAACCAGAGAACACAAACAAAACAGAAAAAGGAATATTCACAATCACAGTCTCTGAAATACACTATTTATACTATTCCTGTGGATACATGTATATTTACACTGACAATTCAAACTAAACCATTTTTTATAAATGAAAGGTACATTTTAAAAGAGCATGAAATGTCTCAGTTCAGCTGATGGACTACTTATTTTTTGTAAAGAATACAAAAAATGAAAACACTTTGAAGAATATTTTGAGACTTTAATGGAGAATATACAATGTTCCTGTGCAGATATGCACCATTTGACCTTGTTTACTAACAGTTGTACTTGTTTAAGTACGTTAATTTGTGTATACAAAAGGTGTCTATATGCACTTTATTTTTCTTAATGTATGATAGTGCTTTCAAACTTCCACATAATGTTAAATGCCTTTCAGAGACTGTTTTTATTGTTTGACAGCGCTGAATAAGCAAGCAACTCCTGATGTTGAAGACACTGTATAAGAGCTGATGACAAGTGTGGTTTAAAAAAAATCATAACATGTCATGCTACTTTAAAGTAGCTTGTCAGTTTACAATTTCTAAAGGCCTCAGTTTGGTGCTTGTCCAGATTAATCAAACCTACCACTTCATCAACAATCACTCACTATATTAAACAAATTGATAAAAAGCTATATATTTGGCAGCAATGACTAAACAAGATGCATGCTGCTTTCCTTACATTACAAAAACTTTGTTTTTCTTTGGTATGGTTATAGAACTTTTGATAAAGTAAAAGCTGGCACCCAATTGTAAAATGTCTTTGAAAATTTCAATATAAATCTTTTTTGTATGGTGATTTTAAGGCAGGATAAATATTTGCTGCTTGTTTATACATTGTAATGTATTAACGGAAGATCTAAATGTGTGAGTACTCAGTTCAATTTTTGGTGATGTTTAGACACCTGTGTGGTTGTTCACTTTACTTTCCAAACATAAATTAAACTGTTGAATCACTAAAATCACTAAATCTCTTCTTCAGATCGAATAACTTAATATAGGTATGAATAATCTGCACATAAAGGTGGCAAATATGGTTAAAAGTCTTTACATTTTTCAAAAAATGCGATTTGAGGAAATGTTTTAACGAGTCAAATGTAACATTTAATGAGTCAAATGTAGCATGGATTTTATTAAACAAAGTGTTACTGATCATTTTGTGTGCAGAAAAGTAATATGTATTTTTTCACTTTCACATGCTGGTAAATCCACATGATGTTGATTTGCAGTATATTTCTCTTTATTTAATTTTAGATTCAAGTGATCGGAATGGTATAGCTTAATATTATAATACATTTTAAGGTGCAAGTTTAAGTGATGTCAAGTCTGTCATTACAAAAAAGGGATGTACATTTATCACAAGAGTCCTTAAAATCTGAAAAAAATATTTTTTGTGGGCATGACAAGATTAACCAATTTGTTACCAACGTTATCTAATTCATATGTAGCTGTTGGGGTTCTTACATGCATATACACACTCATAACTGTATATTAACTGCTTCAAAACAGCTTAACATATTTATTTTCTTACTTTACCATCCTTGTGAGGAACTGTCCATTTTTGATAGTTATGTCTAAATATTTTTGTACATTTTTGGCACAATTTGGTGAATAATATCATGCTGCTTAGCATTTGGTGCCTTAGCAATATGGATTTAATGGCAAATATATGACAATACTGTATGACAATACTGTCATATATGAACATACTGTAAATAGTGTAAATATTGCCACAACAACACAGAGGCCAAATATTTTCTGTAGTATGTTTTTACTTTTCCATTATTTTGCATAACCGATTAAGCTTTTTGTCTTTTTACAAGTTATGGAAATAGCAGCTCATGTATTTGTTTATGTTCATTAAATCCAGATTTAAACATTCATGAACTTTTGTTTTTATTCTTTCTAATTAAAAGTGAAAAAGTAAAACCATTCATACTGCAGTATCATTTATAGAGGCTTTGCCTATTGTTATCTTTGATCCTCGATTGAAAAAAAAAAACATTTTGTTACAACCCAAAAACAATGTCAAAAAGTCACAAATGACTACACAGCAATTCAGGATAACTGACTGCTCATTAGGGCAGCTTTTGTAAGTTGCTATACTAAACCTATTGATTTCACTCATGTACAAACTGCTTACAGTTAGTTCAAATTAAGCCCACTAATTTGTGTGGTAAGGAATTAATAATTGACTGTACGGACTATTTTAAGTGAATGGTCAATCTGTTTGTCATAGACAGGTAAAGTAACGCATTAAGATATTAGACAACAAGATGCCAAAAAGGATATGAGGTGATTTAACAATGCTTTGCCCTACTGACATAAAACTTTGCATTGTGTCATCACCTATTTTTCTAAATTCATCATTAGTAATGTCCAGAAATAGTTTCCTTTGTACCCTTAGTGGTTGTGACCCTGTAACTCCTGCTTGTAGCTATGTTTAGCTATATTTATTGTATCCGTTAATTTTATTCCTCCACTCTTGCATCAGTGGCAGTCTGTATGGAACATAGGAAAGTGATGAAGTTTGGATCACAGATAGAGGGCAGTTAATGTACCAAATTTGGAACACAAATCCTCAAACCCTCTAGCGTCACCAACTGTTCAAATTTTCACTTATGTTTATGGTCATAACTTAACTTGTAAGTCCAAAATTCTTTTTCCTTTTAATTCTTTGGCTCATTCGAATGTACCCTATGACATCACTTTCCGTCATGAAAATTTCCCACCATTTTGAGTTTTTAAAAAAACCCTACTTTTTCAAAGATATAAGGCTGTAGCTTGGCAAAACGTTTGCGTATTTACATTGAATGTTTTCTGTTCAAAGGATATAAAAACTGTAAAAAAAAATTTAATACTTAAATACAAATCAAGAAACAGAACAGAATGTTGAGGAAGAATAAAAATAAAAGAACATTTAGCATTCTCCACAGCTTTACCATTAAAAAAAGAAAAAATGCATAAAGTACATCTTTAACACTTTAAGGTGTATGGAAATTTACCTTTTTGGTGTAGGTATAAATACGTTTATGCCTTAAAATACATGTATACCTTTTGTATGCTTTAAAAAGGGAGCAAATTTCTCAGCAAAATTATGTAACAGGTAACTGATTTGTTTATGCTAAACCACTTTTCAGCATATGAAGGAAGGGGTCAATAAGTAGCCCACAGACTACTAGATTACTAATCTACCCACTTACATCATATTCTTGATAGATGCGAAGTGGAGACAGTGTTATAAAAGCTGGGGGCACTTTGCTTGTATCACTAATAAAAGAACATACAACAAGTTGATGTGAAGTGTGGAAACAATAGAAAATGTTACTTAGAGATTTGACTTTTCAGTTCAAACATCATCCTCGTCCAGTATGATTTCATCAAACTGGTTGATTCAGTATAAAATCTGCAGTGCACCCTTCAGATTTTGCAGCATTCTGTCTCTGTCTCTGGCTTTTTTAAACTGCCCTCTGGCCAGTTTAAAAAAAAATCTGGAATCAAAAACCAGTCGAATTCTTGCTTTAGATGATGGAGACCATATAGCTTATTGAGGAATCAAAATCCAGTCTAAATCTTACTTTTGAAAAACCATAAGATGAAGACCATATAGGATATTGAGGGAGTGTGATGTTAACTCATCATTGAGGAATCAAAAATAGTAAGGAAGAAAAATAGGAAGAAAGTAGGAAGAGATAGTAAGGAAGAAAAATAGTAAATAAGAGTCGGAGGGCCAGTCAGCTAAGTTGCATAAAGGTCACAGAGACCTCTTCTTGTCCATTGCTGGAAACGCATCCCCCTCCAAAATTCCTGTCTCCAAAAAAGCATCATCAGAGAGGCCCACCAGCATCATCAGAGAGGCCCACCAGCATCAAGAAATCAACTGAAGACCATCTGCCTGCACTAGACCTCTACCAGCCTTCTGCCCACCCATGAAATGGGCAAAAGTAATCCAAGACATATGTGTGATTAAAACACTAATAGTAATTTATAGTGCAAACAAAACAAAACAGAGGCTAAGCTGCATTTTCTACATGAATGCATAATGTTCATTATAAAACGGTTAGTTCCATTCCTCAATTCTGATATATAATATAATAAATATGATTTTAATATTTTTATTATGTGGTAACCGTTTTATAAAAGCAATAAGCTACTCGAGGCCTCGTACCCTATTGCTTAAATACAATAATAAAAATGTACAGGGGTTGGACAATGATACTGAAACACTGGCCAGTTTAGTGTTGGAGGTTTCATGGCCAAATTTGACCTTGATCTTCATTGATTGCACTTTCCACCAGTAAGAGCAGAGTGCGAAGGTTTAATTAGCAGAGTAATAGCACA
>JAZGTI010009829.1:0-18359 GCA_036877585.1 Botia kubotai
GATTTTATGTGGAAAACAGCAAATCAAAACAAGAAATTACTTTAGCTGGTTCTCACAGACAGAGTCACATTTATGCATGAAAAGCCATTTTTCATTTAAAGTAATAATTTAAATTCAAGAGGCAGCGGCTAACGTGTAAAATCTATATAATAATACATACTGTTAAGATTATTAAACTTTCAGCGGTTAGATCAAAGCTTGACATTTGACATTTAAGTCATTCCCTCCCATAGACATTCAGAGAGCAGCTGAGAAGTTGCTGTGATAAATCGTTTATAACAAAAAGATTAATATTTTAATCTTTTTAAAGGGTGAGCTGACCTGAGGGTTGAAGCCCTTAGAGTATCTGAATTATGTCTGAGAGGTCATGGATACTGAAGATGTAATTCAGTTCGATGGTGGTCGGAAGGACCGTGGCAGTGACTGCTGATGGAATTCAGAAGCCATCTGGACCAGCTGCTCTTCTGCAGAACTTCTCAAAATCCCTCAGCAGGTCTTGATGATGCTGTAGATGGAGAAATGCCTCTGAAATGGACAAGTTGAGATTAAACCTTTATTTCAGTTTATTTCATTTATAAATGTTACATTTGACCAACACGTTTACATGGCTCACAAAATTAGTATTTTTGACATTTCGACAGTGACTTAAAATATGACAGTGACAGCAATGGGGCACAGAAAGCGAAACGTGGTTAATTTGCAGTTATACCAGCTGACAGGGAACGTTGGCTAAACGTTCTCTAAAAGTTCTCTCAAAGTTCTCTCAAAGTTATCAAACACATTTTTAACGCTATGTTTCATTTATATCAAAAACGTTATTCGTAAGAAATGAGTGCAATGTTTTAAAAACGTTACAGAAATAGAACGTTTAAATAACATTCTTCATAACCAAACAAAAACGTCTAAAAAACTGGATGCTTTGAACGGTACTACAACTTTCAAAATAAAGTTTTTTCAAGTTTTACTGAATGAAAAATTTAGGGATCTTACAACCTAAACGTGTTAGCTGGGTATAGCCGGCAGCTGAGTGTGTGCCTGCAGTAGGGGGCTGATGGTGAAGCTGCCTGCAGTGAGCTTTATGCAGGGCACGTATTGCACGTTGCGGATCTCCTTCAACTATAACTTAACTCAGCTACTGTCGTACCCGAGAGGACACAACGTTCCATCATTCGCCGCAACGCTCTGTATGCACGCGGCGTCTATCTCCAAATCCACTGCAGATTAAAGAAATGCACTGACTCTCAGCTGCTCTCCTGCTGGTCTCTGATCTAACAGACATCGCAGAGACACTGCAAAACTGAGAGCAGGCGTGTTGTCTTTCAATGACGAAACGTAGACTGGAGTGACTTAGCGCGCGGCGGCGCGGGCGAAATAACGGGACCTCTCGTAGCACTGAATGATCTTTAGTGATTTTACGCCGCTTCACAACATGAAGCCCTCACGTCACAAAACCTATTAGTGTAGTAATTTAATTCTCTACCCGAGCAAAGGTGATCATAACTAGCATGTCCATGTGTAAAATGGTTAAAAGCCACTTGAGTCTCCCGGGTAACTGATCTAGCAGTATAATGGAGTTATAGAGCTGTTAGGGTTTGCTGTAAGGCGGACTGTTTAATAAATCATTGTGATGCCCAGAGTCAGTTTGAGCCCAGGTGATTAGGAAGCGATGAGTACCAGTGGTTGTGCTGATGGATTAGAGTGTGGCCGAATGGTTCCATGCGCGTCCACCTCCGACACGCTCAAGTAATCAATGAAGTAGATAAGCCTCCTCCTGCCGGCCGGACCGTGGTTCGTGGTTCTGCATCCATCTCTAAAGGTTTGTGGGGAACGATGGTACCGGACAGATGTTGTCTTCAAATTGTTTGTCAGCACACATTTTCTGTTCTCCAAAGCAAACGCAAACGCGCGTAATTACAGTTAATGGGTTTATAGATTAAGCCTCAGCAACACGAACAGAGACATGGCAGAGAAATACACATATTTATAAAAAGTACATGAGTCCCAATACTATTATAGTCACGAATCCCATTAAATAAACTGTGATGAAAATAATGTTTAGCCCAAATTTGGTCCCACAATTTGTATGAAACTCTAAAACCACATTTATTATGATGCCATTACAAAAGAAATTTAACATTTGTTATAATTAAGGCACCAAAAAATGTCATGGATTTGTACAGCCTAAAAACAGTGAAATATTTAACATAACTTTTTATGTTTGGGGAACATAAATTTTGGCCAATATTTGATCCCAAACTACTTAACCCATGCTAAATAACAGACTAAATAACAGGCTTAATTTAAAAGCTTGTTGCAGATTGTGGCATAGTTTTAAAAAGCATTGCTAAAATGTATACTTTTATTTTAATTTGCTAAAAATTGGCTAAAGTGTCTTGCTCTAATTGAACAGTAAGTGTTTTGTCTGTCTCTCAGTGAATACGAGACAGAAAGGAGTAAGCAGATAAACACACGGGTGAATATGCTGAGGAGTGATAAATATCAAGCCAACAGATTGCAGAGACGGTGGAGGACGACAACGCAAATAAAAGAGCTGACGCTGGGAGAAAAGTGCCTTGAGTGTATGGATCAGATCACAGAAGTATCTCTCAATGTCCAGAGGACATTAAAGTTGCACTTTGGAACGCAGTTCTGCTGTCAGTCACGTTAAGAGAGGGAAAGACTTTGAATACACACTGTAACATAGCTGCAGTCGTGTCGTAATTGAAGGGGACATTTTTAATGGTATATTCCCAGTGCATCAGATATCATGTGTTCTGTATTCTGTGTGTTATTTCATAATTTTACTGTTTTTCTTTACATTATTTGTAAAGGTGCTTTGAAACAATGCAACATTGAAAAAAAACACATGCTGGATCAGTTCCAATGACCTTCATTCCTCAACACCTGGAGTTGTACTTCAGCTTCCTGGCTTCCGTTACAGTGATCGTAAAAATGGCTCCGCTCCAAAACGTAGCGAGCTGCCTACGTGTGCTGCATTTGAAAGCCTCATGGCATGCTCTCGACATGAAGTCCATGCCAAAAGGTACCAAAGACACAGTATCTTCTTTTGGCCAAATTCTGAAGCAGCATTTAATATATTTTGATTATAATGTACTGCGGTAAGTGCTGAGAAAACAAATCGAAGAAAAGTTTGCAGATGAAGCAAAATTTCAAGTTAAAATATTAATTCATTCAGGTTCTTAAAGCATACAGAAATGATACAGATATACAGAATACAGATATATAGAAATAGGAGAGGTACTGTACTGTATGTCTGGATACAGCTCAAATTTCAGAATCATTTTTGACCACAGCTCAATTTTTTCATCTAGGGATCAATGTAGTAATCAAATACCGTGCCTTCAGCTGGGAACTTTATGGTTTTGAACTCTGTCACCCACCATTTACTGAATTGTAATCCACGAACTATAGTAAAGGTGTACAGAAATTACAGGTTGCAGATGCTTGCTGTGTAAAAACATTCATTATTCATTTCGAACGAAGGTGGAATTAAAGAAAAAGCTTCAATCGTGTAAATGAAAATACACAGATGTGTGTAGAAGGTTTGTGAGAGTGACTTTAAATTGTGTTTTGACTGAGAGGCTTAGACAGTTACATAAGATGCCACCTGATCCTGGAACATGGTCCCTCCAAAGGCCCAAACAGCTGCAAAGACAAAGCAGCGCTAAATATCTTTTACAGATCTTCTGGAGATCATCTTCTGGCATTCTGGAGGATTGTGTTCTGGGATGAGAAGTCACTCCAGTAGGTAACGGAGCATCTGGACCGTATTGTCCTCAGGTGAGCTTCTTAAATCAGGGAACAGGAGAGACAGTAGCTCTGTAGAAACTAAAAATTGATTCTTGTTTCCTGGAGTTTGTTTCAAATGTATTGCTTTGTTGTAGTAGCTTCCAGGAATTCAACAGAGGACAAAATGAAGGTAAGAGGAGCAAACACTGACCAGCTCTGGAGACGGCCGCTGGCGTAGCAGTGTGTAGGTGGCTAATCTCAAACGCCAGCCTCATGGGTGGATTCAAAGGAATTCTCTCATTACTGGCCAGGGTCAGTAACGCTGTCAGCTCCACAAAATGAAAGTCAAAGCAGGTGACCTTTAAAGGTGAAGGTCGTTTGTGTGTTTCAGCTGAATATGGTGGGTTCGGTTTTATAAAGATATTCGAACGCTATTTGTTATTGAATTGCAGTTTTCTTGGCTTTACCTTGTTATCATCCATTACTGTGTGCGGTGACTCAATCCACATCGGATCAATATCGCCGTCCAGGACAATTCGCTTGGGTCCACCGTGACAGATGTTAGCCAGCTAACGCATGATATTAGAAAACAGTCCTGGAGGAAGAAAAGCACACATGCTGAATCTCACATTCGCCCGCAAGCCCAATGCAAACCAATGTTATGGAACTGCTGGAAGAAACTAAACAAACAGCAACTCATACGGGGGCTGGATTCATCATGCAGGAAAGCTCATCATTGGTGACTAGTTTTGTGTTAGGGGCCTAAGCTTCATTTTTTGATATGTCTTATAAAGGAATTTTGCAGTGTTGGTGTTGCCGACCACAAACACAGAGTGACGAACGGCCAACAGCCTCTCCAGGTGAACTGAGATGCATCAGATAAGCAGTACAGGCACAAAAGATGCTTTGCTCAATGTTTCATTATACAACGGTATACAAGAGACAAACTAGCTCGTCTGGCTAAAAGTTGCTTTAGTCTGATCCTAAAAAGGTATCTATTGGTTTTCAGTACCGGCTTGACTTCCTCACAGCGACACTTTCCAAACAAAAACGAACAAACAAAGTTCTCCCTGTTCTCGGGAAAGTGTCTAAGTTTAGCTTAAGAAGTGTTTTGTGAGTTAAAGCTCATTTTCACAGTTTGTTCAGTTAAGGCATAAAATGATGTTATCCATTAAAGATGCGCCAAATAAGAAACCTGCATTGCAATGGGATTAGACTTGTGGGATCTAATTATTCAGGAGTTGTTAGTCATTTGTTTAGTATCGCATAATAATAAACAGCTTGTTTCAATGAATCAGTTCAAAAATCTGACTCAGTAATTCAGTCAAGTGTTGAGTTTAGCCTTAAACAACGTACAGTTTAAATATGGTTTTCAAAACAGTTTAATATTCCAGGAATACAGTTTACTTGTAAGTTTCAGACTTTTATATCTACCTTTAAGCAACAAAAACAAATTTGCAATTCAATTTAGGCCTAAGAATTTAATAAGAATTAATTTGTGATGCTTAATGGCAAAAATGCAGACGCAAACAAGACATGTCACTAATCAGTTTTTTGTGTGGACGGTTCTTACTGTAAATGAAGCCAGAACCTTGTGTGTGCTCGGAAGGAATCCTGCAGGAACGGGTATAACTATCTGTCCGCGAGCAGAGCTCCACACCAAGTAGTAAAAAAATACAAGTTACATTCAAAGTGGCACTGAACAGAGTTACAAATCATTCAGCTCGTATATTCACGGACAGATCTTCTGAAAGTCTCATGTTGACGCATGACCATAATTAGAAAGGTTCAACTCTTGCTTGTGGTTTGCTGTGAACATTTATTCTCTCACTGAGCGTCGCCTCACAATTAGATCATTTTTAGAGCAGCATGAAAATGATAATGGTTTAAGAAGTGAGTTGCTCCCCTCTGAGAATGAAGAGGAGAGAAGGTGTTGAGATGTTCCTCTTGGATGGCATGTTCAATCAATGGCACTGCTGCAGCTCCCCGTCAGGTTCCTTTGACATCTCCGAGGGTTTCACTGATTGCTGCTTTGATCCGGGGCTGCAGTTAATGGTAGACCAGATCTTAAGCACACATTGTCTCCCTCTACTCAATGCACCTGTTCTCAAACAAATCAAAGATCAGACGCGAGTTGCCGTTCAGCCAGTAAGACAGGTCTTGTTCATTTGACCTTACTGGTCTGGAGTCAGATACGTGTCTCTTCTCGTGCTGTGGCGAGGGTTAAATACCTTAATGAGCGCCAGGGTTCCGCTGATGGAGTGCTGTTGTGTTGTTCTGTGCCATTTGACCTGCCTGAGATTACTTATCTGTCCTCGCACTGGTGAACAGAGGAGCTGATATCTAGATGTCATCCTAAAGCTCAGAATTAGAAATCAGGCACCTGAGGCACTCTTACACTGTAATTCCTACTCTCTTTGATTTCTCCAATATATCCACCTCCGACTGCTTTGACACTAATGGCTATTTGCTTGAAACACAACAGCGCGTTTATGGCTCGTAAAGGAAGTTAATGTGCTAAGAAAGAGAGGAAAAGTCGAGAAAAAATGCGACGGCTGCATTAATCAGAGCCGCAATGGTCGAGTGGAAGATTATTTTGTGTCTTGATGAACCTGCGGCTTTGGACTGTCTGTCAAACAGGAAGTGATGGTGCTTCCCATTATAGTTAACAGAGTTTGTCAATGCTGTTAACAAAATTCAATAAGAGAAATTAGATTTAAAACCAAGATTTTGTTATCATCTAGCAATAAACAGTAAATAAACATTGAAGGTAAACACACATAAAGACAAAACAAATCCAGAATGCTTCGCAAATAACAGCTGCAAATTTAGCCTAAATTAAACTCACACAACATCGGCTGGCCTTGTTTTCTTACAATAACTTGGGTAATGTAGTTGGATTCTAAGAATACTACAAACTATGCAACATACGTACATATAATATTCATAATTAGAGGAAGTGGAATGAGTGCATTTGTTGCTTTCTATTTTGGCCTGGGAGGATGCACACCTTTGATGTGGTTCGTACTAGATTGACCAGACATTTCATACTAGATTCATTTTATGAAACATATATGTTCGTTTTTATGTTGAAGCAAAAAATGCATCTTACATTAAGAGTTTCAGGTGCTATTTTATGACCTGTTCCTGGTAAAAGCCTTGAGGTGTAATGTGAGTGGACATGCGTATCTTCTGTCTCTGATTTTAGCCGGTTTCTATATTTCACCCAAATTTACCTTCAGCACAAAGTTGTTCTCAAATTGTCCAACAAAAGTCCTTGTCCCTTTTGGAGGGCATGTGTAAAGCTGAAAGCAGGTCCCCGATGAGGCCCATGCAGACAGACATGTCATCAGTCCTGATCTTAAGGATGTTGAAGTCTCTCAGCGTTCTCATCAGCACCTGGTCCTCCTGCCTGTCCGTATCGCCTCTCTTCAGAGAACCAGTCACCACCAGCACTGGTTTAGTGACTGGCAGTCCTCGGTCATAGTGACCCTGAGACAAAAGCAAGCGACAAACAGTGACACATTGACGGTTCCACAGTTCCAGAGTCTGCGACTACTAAGGGTGAAAAGCTATTCCACACCATTTAATAATAATTGATTCAGCCATACTTTGATTTTTTTGAGTTCATTCACATATTTCATGGTCTGTATCAGATGTACCCAAAAACAATTTATAGAATAATAGCGATACGATAAGGATTGACGGCTTTTTTATTAGAAAACAATCCTGTGTCTCATAACGCTGCAATCAAATAAACTCCCTAAGACAGATAAACATTGCCCAGACTGGTGGAACAATTGCTCTCACTGAAAGAGAGGTAAAATCTTGATATAAAACACAGCTCTTCAAAAATGTAAATAAGAGAAAAATATTAGTTCTTATTGTACATTACTAAACCGTAAGTGGTATATTTCAGATATGCCATAACATATATCAGCAATTTAGTTTTAAAATTCAATTTAAACATTAAAAGTCATTGGACCATAAGCCTCAGAAATGATATGACCGGTATGACCATGTTGCGTCTTTATCCTTCAATTATTATCATGAAATAAAAATACAATGTGATGCAAAAAACAGACAGCAAAACATCATACACTGGAAACATGGTTTAGCATGAAGGAAACCAAATGTCATTCATTATAATAACCAGCGTGACTCATTTTTCTATAAGGAAAACAAAGGCATAAATCTAACAGATATCCAAGTAGGGAAATGGTTCATTTGAAATAAAGTATGTACAGATAGCAAGTGCTCACTATGTGCTTGTAATTGTAGTGGCTTACAATGTATCAGCTTGAACAAAGAGATGAGAGAGTGTTGTTACTAATTTATATGACACCCATCTTTACTCAGACCAATCAAAATGCATTTCCTTCCAAAAGTCAAGCCTCAATAAAACTCGGCCACCAACATCAGCTCATAGATGAGGTCAAATTATGACATGACCGTCACACAGGGCCAGCAGAGCATAAAGACTAATCCTCATAGAAATATATGCAGGACTAGTGTTGCCTGGCATTAAACACACACAGATGAATATGGTGTTAGCATAGCCAAAAATAAACTACAGTTGGTCAAATTAAAGTATGCTAAGGATGCTAACTCTACAAACACCACTTGAAATGCAAATCCCAAGCTTACCTAAAGAGTCTTGGGCTTTTCCGGTAGCTCAGTTCTGGCAGTATAGCCAGGATTCATAATTATAAAGATGTCCACTGAAGGATCCAGGTTTACATCCTCACCCATGAAATTAAATCTCTTCTTGTCCCAAAGCATCTTAAAAACTTTTAACCTTATGGATCAAACATTCTCAATATAAATGTAAATGGCACACAATATGTGCACTCATTAGGTGCCCTAAACAGCAAACAAGACAGGTTTTACTTTGCCATGGCCTTGTGCAAAATCCAAGGCTATACAGTGCTTTTACATATTGTTCTAAAGCAGCACAGCTAAGCCAAGCATGCATGCATTAAGACTCGCTGAAACAGTGATGGAGCGCAAAATTTGAGACAAGCTTTGTTTGTGAGTAATTTGGAAGCGAAATTTTACGGTTGGGAGTCAAAAACAGGTTCTTAATTCAAAAACCAGCTCTATTAAAAAAATGAACAGCACATTAAAATCTCCATTTCTATGGTGTTGCTGCTGGAGAGCTCAGCTGGTAGGCATAGAGCTTGCAACAGCAGTCTCAGGGGTTCCATTCCCCTGATAAAATGTATAGTTTGAATGCCTAAATGAAGAGGCTGCTTCTGTACAGCGCCACAGCAAAAAACACACATGCTGTTAGTCTTGCAGTTTAATCAGAGTGACGAAATAACAAGACTGAGTGGCGCAAAATACACAGGCGATTAATAAACAACAAAACTTTTTATTGTCCTCACTGGCTGCACACAACAGCAGAGTTACGCAAAAGAAACTTTAACAGAACTCACGAATCAGTCTCACACACACGGGTGATCAGTTTAAATAAGTCTGATGATTCACCCTGTGAGTCATTCAGTTAACACAGCCACGGTCGTCGACTCAGTCACTGAACCACAGGTCATTATTTTCATCATGTCTGCCCATATATTCAACTAGAAATGAACAGAGGGATGCCACTGTGTAATGCGCGCTTATAAGTGCATATGCACATAACTGGAAGAAGTTTTGCTGTAATAAATTGTATCGTAATTACCAAAAATGTGTTTTAAAAAGACCAATAATTTGGGATCTTCCTCAATTTGGGATCTTCCTTCCTTGTTCATGGAACAGTTAGGGACTTCTTACCAAGTAAATCCCTAGTAAATTTCAGTGAACTTTTGTGAAACTGTTGAGAAATATTAACTAGCTTGACAAACGTCTCCTACTTTGTAATGACAGATGAAAACAAAGTGGTTCGTATTAGAGGAAACTACGCAGCAAATACGTTTTCCCTCACATAATGAGTCGTGGTGAGGTGAAAAGCGGAGCTCGTCTAATTTGTCTGAATATTGATACGTCTGCAGTTCTATTCGTTTTATCTGAAGCGAATGGAAAATTGATTCTATCTGTCTTTCTATGAGTAAAATTTAAATGGGCTGTATCCCCACAAAACATCCTCCTGCTTAAAATGCATTCTCACACTCTCCACGGCTAAACGGACGACACTTTCTGTCAGATGGCTTATAAACGGGCCCGACAAGCCCTTCGGTATCATTACTCTGAGGTTCTGATTCACTGTAAATTGTTCTTTGGGACAGCTGCTCTTCGAAAACACTACAAAAGAAAAGTCATTCATTTTTTATCACAGGGGAAAAACACCTATTCGATGTCGTGACATTTCAGGAGAGCTGCAATGGAGAGACAGCGTCTTTCAAGGGAACTAGTTAGTGCTTTTACAGATGGGTCATTAAAACCTGTGGCCTTGTATTGCAGCGAAATAAACATGCAGCTATACATCAAGCACCTTATAATCATCGACATAATCACTATTGTGAGTGAATTACATTTGCATGAAGATGATGAATAGAGTACAGTTGTATATAAACTATATATGTATATTTTCACGGAAGGTCGATTTTGAATGCTGGTTCTCTGTGAATCGCGTGTGATTCCAAACACATTAAAGCTCAACTGGAAAAAGCAGATGCCAGATGTGATATAAGCAGATTTAATTGTTGAGTGAATCATAAAAGCAGAATTTTCCAAACTGTTTCCTTACTTAGTGTTTTCCTGCCGCATCGTGTATTTATTTATAGCTTCAACCCCCCCCCCCTTCTGTTTTCAAGGTTTTCCGAATCTGACTGACAGTGGTTATTCATAAAGGAGTGATGACACTTATTAGAAATGATAACTTACCAGCACATGCACCGTGGAAACTGATGTCCTGTTAAACTCATCAAAGCCGCCTCAGGCCCCTCTTTGTGCCAGGCCTCTGTAGATGGCGCCACAGGACTGAAAGAGGTAGATCGAGTGAGAGAACCAGTGAGAAATGAGAGATTTAGGAATTGCAGGGATATGCGTCATTGAATTCGAATCAGGATTTGAATCTAAGGTAACAAACAGGATGTAAATGGGAATGTTATTCCAGTTTAGAGAATTTTGTTTGCTGTAAGTGTTTTTTAAGTAACATTAGACGTATTCAATTATAAATAGTCTGATAATTAAATGTTTGAATGGAGCTGTGAAATTTAATGTTAAAATTAAACGGATTGCATATTATTTAATAAAACAGTTTTTGGACCAGTGTAAAAAAACCCCTTCCTTTCCCAGAATGCTCTAATTTACTTAATTTAATTTACTAGTTTACAGAAATGTCTGCTTAGTTAACAGAAATTTAGTTTCAACATCTCATGGGACGTGGTCAGTTTAATTCAAAATGCAATTAAACAAAATTAAAAGCCATTAAAATTGGCTTAAACCTACATTAACAATCCAAACAAAAAAAACTATCACACAATGAAAAACGATGCAATGTGTTGTTTGTTGTCTAGTGTGGCGCTTACTGGATTTCAGATTTCCACTTTGCTGAAGAACAACAAACGCTAAGAAGCTGTTTTCTTGGTGGATGAACAGCATATTCATCCCCAAACTCATATTCTAAAAATCCCGAGTCCCCAGGACACGTTCTCTTCAGTGGAGTGGATACAAGTGGCGTCCCCCAGGGGAGGGAAACTTCTCCCTGACATGAATGAGAGGTACCCTGGGGATTGATTATGGGTGTCTGTGATCCTAAATACAAAGTGTTAAAAATGCCTGTTTTTCGCTCTCTCTCTCTCTCTCTCTCTCTCTCTCTCTCTCTGCAGTGGTCAGCCATGGCCAGTAATGATGACAGTCTCAACAGGCAGGTACAATCCAGGTGAGGAGATTAACACTGCGTCTCTATTGACCGACACATTATACGGCATCCTTCTTTGCCGGCGGGCAAATACGGCAGAAGCGATGATGAGCATGAAATACTGACACAATGGTTGACATAACATCAAAAGTAAATAAACCCGCGCCTCAGAGCCGCACTAATCTGCAAGCCCCCATGGTGGACAAAGACAGCTGCGAACAACATTAGAAAAAGAGCTGTAAAGAAAGGACAAGACATACGTGTATACTGAAGCAATGCCACCATCAGGACAGAGAGAGCCACTGGAAGCTTACTGTAAACTGATTATAATCAACTTCTTATTAAAACAAGAATGTGATTCTTGAGAAACTCTCAGCCAAAGTGCCCTTATTATTGCTGCCTGTACAGTAGAATGTATACAGTGCACAATATGCAAATGTAGGTCATGGGTAAGCTAATGTATAGCATTCTTGTTAGCAAACAGGATCACAAGACTTAAACCTGCATCCCCACATCAGCATCATGATGCATGAGTCTCATTCCCATCTCAGGGAACCAGATTACCCTCCGACATATTTTATTATACATTGTTATGAAAAAGTGCCCCAAAATGTATTCGAAGACCTACACCACAGTAAAAGTTCAATATTATGTCAATTAAGTTTGGTAAAATTAAGTTTGGTTGGTTTAATGAAAAAAAAATACAAGTTAGTTCTGTTTAAATCAAGTTAGCTCTGAGCAAAGGTTTGGCTTGGCTTAATATTATGCTATCTAATGACATTCATACATTTTCAAATATGGCTGAAGTGTCCAAATACTTTGTATGGTCTGATTTATTGTCTCTCGTGTCCACTTGCTGTCTGTAGCATTATGCTACTGTGTTACCATAAATGTGTGTTTCTGAAACGTTCTGAAACGTTTCCACCAATGTCTCCCTAAATTTCATGCGTACTGCACTGCATAAAAATCCATTAAAAAGACTTTGATGAATTGCCTGCCGAATATAGTGGCAAGGTTATGGTTGGGGTTATTGCTTTGATTGGCTGATAGAAATGTTACAGGAACAACACAGATATTGATCATGGAACATGTGCTATCAGTGTACATCCAGTTACGCACTTAGTATACTCACAACAAAGCTCTTGGTCATTCAATGCTCTGGGGTAGAATGAAGATTTAAAACAAATGAGCCACTGTAGGTGGTGTTTTACTGTAATATTTAAATGTGTGAAGGACTGAGAGATTAAATAAACCATCAACATGTTTGTGTCAAAGTAGGTGGAGCATCAGGTCATACGCACCTGTTATGTCTTGTACCAATTCCCATTTAGATGGTGTTTAAAATTCTGAAACGAACTCAAGCACATCTTCATTTCAGCCTAAAGGTATTCAGGATGATGTCACAATCATTGGTTCTCGATTTTCTTTGATGTATATTAACCTGACATTAAACTTTCTGGACTAATAAATCTCAGTGTCAGTCTCAGCTTATTTTTTAGGTTGGACTTTATTTAAATGAACTTACTCTGCGCATGAATAACTTTCAGTGTCAATGGACTACCAGTGGCGATGTTTTTATTTTGCATACTCTCATTTCAGTGTGAATAAAAGACAGTGTTTTTAACTCGTGTTTTAAAGAGCTTCACAACTTGCTCATGAAAAATCCATCAGCCTGCCTGAACAACCTGCTATCTTCTTTGAGCACAGGGGCCTCCAATGGGACACTATTAGCATTAAAATGGGCCCCTAAATCTCTATGGCCTCTTTTTTCAGTGTTTACCAGAAAGCTCGTTTCAAAGCATGGTTACAGATATTTGTGGGCGGCTTTTGTAGTAACAAAGTGATGTCACTGTTGAGTTGAGCACCAGCTGGCATGAAAACCAGCACCATGGAAAAAATCTTTCAATGGAAAAGGGTAAATATATAAATACAGACTGCATCTAAAACTCTTCAAATCTTGTATTATAGGGGCGTCTCACCTGTCTGTAAGCGGTCTGATGACTAATTTCGGAGTATCGCCCAGATAATCGTCTGAATAGAGGAAATGGGAGTCACAGATGTTCGTGAAGCAGCGCTTCTGTCTCTCGCCCCAGCCGTGACGGAGTTGGGACAGCCAAACAAAAGCCTGAGAGTTCTCCACCTGTGAGCCAGAAACACAAACTGAGTCTGGCTAATGTGAGCCGCGGGAGGGAGATGATTATGAAAGATTAGCCAGCATAAAATACACCTGAGCTATATAAAAACATTACGCAGTTTCTAAGCCCCTCTAAGCTGCTTTCATTAGAACTTCTATTCTACCCAACCATGAGTTTTCAAGTGAAACCAAAATATGAGCCTTCGTTTAAGAGCTCATTTAAGAGGAAGTTGTGTGTATAGAGCCAGTATTGAATGTTCTCGGTTCTTATATATGCGGGTTTCACTGATCTCCAGTGATTTGAAGAAAATGGTTCTCAGTGGTGCTCTGTTATAATAACACAGCGATATGGAGGTGAATGACGGTACCTTGTAATGATTTGGCCACCATGTCTGTTTTATGGACGTCAGTGGTGCAGCTGGTCATACCTTTCTGTCTGTCTCCAGGGGTGAGCTGGGCAATCAGCATGGTGATGAGGGTGTTTAACTGACTCATTTACCTTATATAGTATTCCTTCCTTGTGTTCTCATAGCCCTCCGTCAGTTTTGAGAATGCCATACCTACAGACATTGTCCACCAGATCTGGGTGTAGGTAAGAGCGACCTATTCGAACACAAAACATATGTTAGCTTTAAAACTACTGATAAGTGACAAAATAGGCTCCAAAACTCTGAGACCACTAACCAATTAACAATTTTAGGTTGCTAGGAACTTTTAAATCGTCCAGTTTTTAGATGTTGTATTAGTGTTATTGCTTGGTTATAAGAATGCAATTCAAACTAGCAACTTATGAATAATGTTTTTGATATATATAATATATAACTGTAAAACAATTTGACTAATGTTACTGTTTTTGATAACTTTGACGGAACGTTTAGAGAACAGTAGTAGTAAAACTGGGTAGTAAAAATGCAGTTTTAGTCAAAAGTTAAATTTAAAATCCAGATTTTTGGTGTAAAAACTGTTTTTCAGAACCGACTGTATAAACACGACAGGCAGCCACAGAGGGCTTATCGCTATTAGTCAAATTCTAAGGACATCATAAGCCATTCGTTCTGTCAACCCGTACAGACTTACCCACGGGGTCATCAAAGAATACTGCCCGAAATATCTTTCAACATCGTAATTCCACACGGTACATTTGCTTTCTTCTCATAAATATTCTGTGAGATGTTTACAAGCGCTGTGTTTGTGTCTAATGCATAACTGACAACAGCAGAGGCCTGTTAAATACCTGAGCAGGATAGTTAAACAGTCACAGTTCCCCGAGCGTCTCTTCGTAGGCCTCTGACATTGTACATTAAGTCCTGCTTGAAATATGTATGCACCCAGCGGCACCAATAGGGTTTCTGGGCCCCCTGGCTAATTTGTACCGCATCCTCTAAGCATTTGCTGAGAATGTTAGTGGTTGTTGCAGTGTGTTTTGCTAAGGGTGGTCCGACAAAGTCAAAAGAGTCAAAAGGAAATGGATGTCTGAGCATTTAGAAATGTAACAGCACACCTGTCCTCAGGGGCGATTTGATGTTTTGGTTATGTCTGTAAATATTATGACATATTATGGTGAAGTACAGTGATATCCTAATTAAAATGCCTTCAGCAAGCAGAATAAAAACATGTCTGTTTATCTGTAAACAAACTCCTTAAATTAACCCTCAGGTGATTTATGGTGCATTGTGGGTAATATGAAAAAGCTGGTTGTACCTGGCTGGTGCAGTCTAATGGCTCATTAAAGGTAAGATATTCATGCTTTATAATGAACATGTCGAGCCCTGTCTTGGTGGGGCTGCCATCCCCATCGGTGTCAAACTTTATTTTTGCCATATCGTCAAACAGCTTTGACAGATGCCTCTGAACCTGAGGGAGAAAACGGAAAGTTTCACAGCTGCCCAGCTGCTATTTTGATTTAACGCTGGTCTAATACAGTATATCATATGGAGAACATTTTGGAATTTGCCTCCGAGACATTGTATCAAACAGTGATCAACACTGCCATCTGGTGTATTACAAAAATTACAAATAGAGGACATTTCTGATCTATTTTACTCAATCTGTCGGCATAAGTAAATAGTAAATAGCGACAGAAACTTTTGGGATAAATAATTCATATTAATCATAAAAGCTTTCGAGCTTTTATGTAAAATTGTAAGCAGATATAATCAGGACATTTGTTATGCTGATGATCTCTATACGTCTTTCTCTGTGTGATGTACCTGTTGCACTCACCAGGATTAGTGCCATCAGAAAGAATGTCCAGCAGGTCTGCTGAGGACATAAAGTAAAAGCATGGAAAGTCCGGGCGTTTGATGTCCACATACTCAGCCAGAGCTGTCTCATAAAGAGCCGGTCTGCAGGAACAGGTGCATTGACCGACACACTCTCAATATGACAGATGTTCAGCTTAAAGCGAAGCTTTATGGGACACTGAAAACTGTTTTCTGGGTATCTATGCACATGCTGCAGGGAGCAGCTTCTGAATTAGGAATTTTAAACAAATAATTTACACAGAAATTACATTTACTTGCTTCTATTTTATTCAAAGCTTGTTTTTCTGTCATTTCCACAACACAAAAGGGGATGCCAGGCAAAACGTCCAAGCTTCTGTTTTGCACACAAGAAAATTTAATAATAATTCATACTATAGCATTTAATAGCATTAAAGTATTACAAAACTAGTACGCATGACTTGCGCTCTACATTCGTAAGTATAAATTCTATAAGTTAACTAATTTAACTATTAGTTAAGTTATTAAGTTAACTAAGTTAACTATTATTATTAAATTATTAAGTTAACTATTAACTAATTTAAGTACTGAAATGGTTTCACATTTCATTTGTGTGTCTCAATCAGTCACTTGGCAAGCAAGAACCAATAGCATTTTGTGAAGCCCATAAGCCCACTTGTTTGTTAACCGGTGGGCCAGGGCCTCAAAAACACTCCTTAGGGAGCCTTAAGATGACTTAAAATGATTTAACAAGCATTAAAATAAGCTAAAATTAAACTTAGTGTCATTTAGTTTTAAATGACGTATGTAAACGTCGTAGTAAATGACGAACTTCTGTTTTCTTCTGTTTCCAAGAACAATTGAGGCAAACAAACAAACACAGAAACCCGCTTTGAATGTCCTCCAGTGTGAGGTCAGGCTTGTTGGTGACCTCCATACTCATGGCCCGGTTGACAATGTTCCTAACATCATCTTCAATGTGCAAGTTAAGGTGAAATAGGTTTGCCAGTATGGCGTCTTGGTCCATGCACCAATCAGCTGTTTTCAGTGGCATCCAATCAACATGCTTCTTTACATGCCTCAAAGACACTTTTGCTCTTTAGAGAAATGATTGCACTCCAACTACGCCCACGTTTATAGGGAACGATATCTCAAGCACCACTACAATTATATCCCATCATTTAGAATGGACAGCTCTTTTAAAAACTTTTGTATCTGTAAAAAACAGTGCTAATAAAGTTGAAAGATTATATGGCTAATCTAGGGAGGGTTGTTGTTGCAAGTTTTGTAATTTAAAAATGTACCACCTATATTATAAAAAGAGCAGTAAAAGTCGATTTAAAGAAGCCATGAAAATGTGCTATTTCAATGTTTTATGGGGACACCACCTAGCTCTCTGTAAACTGCGTCTGAGTTTTCCTGCTCATACGTTTTCAGCAGATCAATGGTGCGCTGCAGAGTCACACACATCTCTGTCGTTTTTTTACAGCCATCAGGTGACCCATGATCTCCACCAAACATTTGTAGTCACCCCCCTCCACCTTCTGACCGCGCTCACTCTCCGTCACACCAGATCAAAGAGCTCCAGAGACAGACTTAATAATAACAATCAAACAATTTAAACATGAATGTTCACTGTAAAGGGTAAAGTGTGTCGACGGTTGCAGAAAACGTGACAGAATGATGCTTTCAAAACCTCATTTTCCAAAAAACAGCCCCACCCCAAACTCTTATTATTGGCTAAACCAGCGTTATATCACCAGTAAATAAGCACCAGTGGAGCGATTGCGGCCGTCACTAAGCATCGAACTTGCAACCTGCTAGATGTATTCACAAATCCCTAGCAGTGATATCACATTTATTGTGCTTGTAGAAATGTATACAAAGCTGGTGGAATTATTAAATTGATTTGCATTACACTCAGCTTAACTGTATCTTAACTACTTTAACTTATGAGTAGCTTGTAGCTTTCCCAAAACTGCTGGGCACCAACAGCTCCTTATATGTTGAGTTTGTGTGCTACATACCGCACCGTCGTATTTAAACACCAATATCAAATCCGCTGTAAAATATGCATTTCAAAACACTTCACCTAGCTTGGGATTACATTTAAATATGTACAAAAATGTTGTAACTGTGGGGCACTAAGCGAGCAAAACAGTCATCGAGGTCACAGAATAAATGTCAGGTCCCTGTACTGCTAAAATAATCTCTTTACAGGCTGATTGTAAGAGACTGTACACGAAGCCCATTATTGGATTTCTGTGCAATGGACACTCGGTTATAATCAAATATGTTTTTGCTGCACACAAGTCATGTCTCGGTGTCAAAAAGTAATGACTGCAGAGACCAATACCAGCTCTGGCTAGATTGTGTTTACATAATACCAATCATTACAAGAATCTTACGAGAGGGCTTAATTTTGGACTGGAGAAAATGCAAATCATTC